>JAYEVI010000070.1:0-92762 GCA_036346575.1 Dendrocalamus sinicus | reverse complement strand
TGATCCAAACCACCCCATAGAACTTGAGGAGCACAATGCTCATTTAAATGCTTAAGCAATGAATGTTCTTTTTGGAACTTTTAATACAGACAAGTTCAATCAAGTGAGCAATTTAGAAAACCTTTACGAGATATGAACTACCCTCTCAGAAATCTATGAGGGAACATCCACAGTCAAAGAGGCCAAATTGCATAGACTTCAAATCAAATATAAGATATTTACTATGTTACCTCATGAAGACATTAATGAAATATTTTTACATCTCAACAATATCGTAAATGAACTCAAGAGCCTAGGCACTTCACTAATAGATGTTGATACTGTGAGAAAAATACTTAAAGCCTTACCGAAGAAGTATGAGATGCTGGTGACTCTCTTTCTTAGCTCTCCCGAGTTGCCAAATATGACACCAACATAACTCTTGGACAACTTCATAACCAATCAGTTATATAAGAAGGAAAAGGAGAACCTTTTGGAGCAATCCTCCTTCAAGAATAAGAAGGTTACCTCTTTTAAAGCAAAAGCGATATTTAGCGATGAGTCCAAGATGATGATGATAACTCCGAGGAGAAAATAGCTCTACTCATGAGAAGAATGAAGAAGTTTATAAAAAATCACTTAAACCGAAGTGCTAGTCATGAAAAGAATAAGAAAGGGCGCTCCTATAACGACAACAGGCGCTATAGTAACATCCGTTGCTATGAGTGCGATGAGAAGAGGCACATTGCCTCTCATTGCCCAACGAAGAAGGATGATACAGACAAGGCATCGAAGAAGAAGGACTTCAACGACAAGAAGGAGCTTTTCAAGAAGTTTCAAAAGAATGGCAAGAATGAAACCCACATTGGAAAGTGAAACTCCGATGAGGAGTATACCGACTCTAACTCCGATGATGATGAGTTCCCCAAGAAAAGGGACTTGTGGGTATTGCCATCAAGAAGGCTCCGGAGACCAAAAGATGTTTACCAACTTTAAAAATGGTACCAATGAGAGGATCATATTTGAGGACAATAGCAAACAAAAGATACTTGGTTGGGTAAAATCGTTATCTTAAATGGCCTTTTAATTTCAAATGTATATCTAGTAAAAACATTAATTTTTAATTTGCCATCCGTTGCTCAATTATGTGATCTTGGACTAGTTCATTATCTAAAGATGGAGTTACCATTTCAAAGGAAAAAAGATAATGAATTGGTTTTCAAAGACTTTAGATTTGAAAATATTTATTTGGTTAATTTCTCTTCAAGTGATTAATATTTAAAAACTTGTTTAATTGTAATAACCTCTTTGGGTTTGTAATGGCATAGAAGGCTAGGTCATGTGAGTATAATTCAACTCAAAAAGCTTTTCAAACATGACTTAGCGTTTAGCTTGAAGGACGTGAAGTTTGAGAAAACTAGATTATATAGCACTTCTCAAGTCGAAAAGCAAGTTACAAATTCCAATCCTTCCATAAGTATAATGTCAACTTCTAGGTCATTAGAGCTCTTACATATAGATTTGTTGCCAACAACTTACAAGAGCATCGGGGATAATGACTATTGTTTAGTCATTATAGATAATTACTCAATATATACTTCAGTTTTCTTTTTTACACAAGAAAAGCCAAAGGCCTCTAGCACTTTCAAAAGCTTTGCAAAAAGGATCCAAAAAGAATTTTATTTCAAAATAAAGAAAATCCGTAGTGACAATGGTTCTGAGTTCAAGAACACTAAAATTAAAGATTTTTGTGATGAACTTGGAATAAAGCATAAACTTTCCACCACCTACATTTCGGAACAAAATAGAGTAGTAAAACAGAAAAATCGAACATTGATCGAACTGGTTAGGACAATACTTGATGAATATAATACTACTGATCACTTTTGGGCAGAAGCTATCAATATCTCTTGTCATGCCATAAATTATCTTTATTTACATCGTCTTTTGAAAAACACTTCCTATGAGCTTCTTATTGGAAGAAAATCGAACATATCTTATTTTCGTATTTTTGGTTGCAAGTGTTATATTTTAAGAAAAGATGTTCGGCTTTCAAAATTTTAAAGTCGTTGTGATATTGGTTTTTACTTGATTACTCATCAAATAGTAAAGCATACCGTGTCTTCAACAAAAACTCTGGTTTAGTTGAAGAAATTTGTGATGTTCAATTTGATGAAACTAACGGCTCTTAAGAAGAGCAAGAAAATTTGAATGATGTAAATGATGAAGAATTGAGGCATGTGATGAAGAATATCCAAATTGGTGAGATCAAACCAAAAGAAGATGCAAATAAGCAACCATCATCAAAACAAGTTAAACCTCCTACCTCTTCTAGAAAAACCACATTCAAGAAATAGATGTAAAAGAAAAGAAACAAAAACAACAACCATCAACACTACCTCCGAAAATTCACAATGCAATCGCAAAGGATCATCCAATAGACCAAATATTAGGTGACATGAGTAGGGTGTTCAAACTCAATCCCGTGTAGTTCTTTTTGTGAACATTACTCTTTTTCTTTCCACTCTTGAACCCAAACATGTAGATGATGCTCCAAACGATCCGGATTGGATGAATGCGATGCACGTAGAACTAAACAACTTCATCTGAAACAACGTTTGGATGTTGGTGGAGAGACCTAATGATACGGGGTTGTCTGATCTTCTCGACATAGGATCAAGATACTCACGTGGATTTGAAGAATTGTAGTGATCCCCCGATGCCAATGTGAGAGTTAACACTCTATAGTTTGCCCAATCATACGTATTGAACTTCATGACCATCAAATGAAGTTCTATCGCGCTCCCAATTCCTAGCAGAAATGTTGAACAATCTTGATTTCGATGAACTCCCAATTCTTTTCTCAAGTTGGTTTGGACAATAGGAAGAACAAGAGCAATTTGCTGAATCAATCTATTATCAAGGTGGTTTGTCTTTTCCATGGGGTAGCGGCTACCTTATAAAGGATATTCCCTCCAAACGTACATGTAGTAGGCTTGAGCCCGACTCCTATTCTATTCGGTCATTGAAACCGATTTAGATCCTGTTGTAGGGGTGTCCCCCACCTAAACCCAGCGGGCCTGTTAGAAGACTATAAAGACCAGAGTAGAACATATGTAATGACTCAAATACCCCTAGTGGGGATAAACTGATGTAAGGGCATAACTGTAAAAGCACATCCCATACGCATATATATATCAGGAAAGGCTATGGGAGGAAGGAGGACACTTCCCACTCCCCACTACCATCTCTCTCTATTTGGTCTGTAACCACAACAGTTGGCGCCGTCCGTGGGGAGGACGAGGACAAGCCTGAAGATCGAAGAAGAAGACGGCAACGAAAAAAGCTTTATCGACGGCGGCGAAGGGAAGGAAGACGGTCGGGTCGGAGCGACGCGTGAACACCAGGGCCTCGGCGTCGGCTGTCGCGGGCGCGAGCGTCGGCGTTTGCACGGCGACGGCAACCGACCCCGCCACCGTGACGACGACAACCGACCCCACCAACACGACGATGTCTACTCCGGCCACCTTCGTCGCGACGCCCACCGGCCGTGCGGATCGGCTGATGGCAGGAAGCCGCGACGGGGCAACCGACGGGGCGGGATCTCGCGAGGTGACCACCCCCGCGCCGACCCATCCGCTTGGCGCGCCGACGGCCCCGACGGCATCTGCGATGGAAGGCGCCCTCCGCAACCTCCGCGCACTCCGGCGAGCTAGGGATCTCCGCGAGTGTCCGAATATACAAGAGGCTCGGAGCCAGCAAGCCACGCCAGCGGTCGCGCTGGAGTCCACTCCAGCAAGGGCAGACAGCCGTGGCGACCCCACATCACGCTGCCTACCACCGCGGCGGGCCGATCTGGAGTCTCCGCTTTCGGCAGGACTACAGCGGGTGGAGTGGCCCGAAGACTTCAAGTTACCCAGTATCATCGAGCCAGACAAAGGCGAGACGGACCCGGGTGGCTTCGCGTGCGTATGTGAGGCGGCAATCGAGGAGCTCTTCGACGCAATGTACGGATATGCGCGACCGAGGAAGAAGCGCGAGATGCAGACTTCACCCCGACCTCGCCCCACCAAGGGCCCGCCGCCGAGGAAGCCGCGCTTCCGGAGCGGCCCGTGGTCGACAACCTAGGAGGACACTCCGGAGCGCGCACCGAGAGCGGAAGGTTCGCCAAGGGCAAGCACAAGCCTCGGCGTCACCAACAGAGGCGCAAAGGGCCCATCATGGCCTTGACATCGAGCGCCTCCGAGGATCGGCCCCATCCGGGCGGAGGGGCCGAGGACGAAGCCGGACTTGGTCCGACGAGCGCCCGCGCGAAACAAGAGCCTTTGACTACGGCAAGTGGTGCGAGGTGCACGACATACGCGATCATCGCGACGGAGGCGTGCGCCGCGGTCATGAAATCGCGACGCGCGACGGTTGAATCGAGTGCTCGCCTCCGGCCCCTTGCCGGCTCAGAGCATTATCCGCGAGCAACCCCGCGAGCGCCGCCGAAGAGGACACACGGTGCCGCGCCGTAAGCGCCATCACCGGAGGGTCCTCGCTTGGGCCCTTTGGGCAGCCGCACTTGTGGATGCCGCCCTGTAACATCACCTTCGACTTGAATGACGCTAGAGGAGTGGAGTACCCTCACCAAGACCCTCTCGTCATCCAGCCCACATAGCACGCCACGATGTCGCGCGTCCTTGTTGACGGGAAGCTCGCGAACGCTCGATCGCAGGGCCTCGACCGCATGGGAATCCTCGCACGGCCAGAGCGGCCAGAGCTCCCCTTCAAGGCTTCGAAGCCAACCGCTGCAGCATTAGGGTATGTGTCCTCCCGGTCACGTTCGCCAGACGATAACAAGGGCAATATCCGACCGAGCATGTCATCTTCGACGTCGTGGACATCCCGCATTCGCATAACGCCATATTGGGGCGACTGCAATCAACTCTTTCGAGGCGACACGCACCCGCCTTCGTGTATGAAGCTCCCGGTCCGGGGCGCCATCATCGCCTTGGTGACGAGACTGCCGGCGCGACGGAGGCCGGCAATGAGTCCCGTGCATCGCCGGACATGCCCTCTCCAGCGCCCTCGGTGAGGGCCCTCCGCTCCCGGTGGACGCCCAAGCCTCGCCCGAGAGGGAGTCAAGAAGATGCCGCCCGGTGAGGAGGGGCAATTTGTGTCCATCGGCGAGGGGCTCCCGAGGTCGAACGAGATCTGCTCCAAGTGCTTCAAAACAACGCCGACATCTTCGCATGGTCTCTCAAGACCTCAAGGGCGTTAATCGAGCGTGTCGAACACCGCTGGCGGTCCGCCCGACGCCAAGCCGGTCAAGCAAAGGCTGCGCGCGCATGTCGGTGGATCGGCAGCAGCGCCAAGGCGCAGGTGGAGAAGCTTCCGAGTGGGGTCATTCGCGAAGTCCACCATCCGAGTGGCTCGCTAACCCAGATAGTCAAGAAGGCGGCGGGCTCGGCGATGTGCATCGACTTCACGGCGCCAACAAGGCGTGTCAAAGGATAACTACCCTTGCCACGCATCGATCAACTCGCCGATGCCACCGCCGTGCGAATTAATGAGTTTCTGGGCGCCTATTCAAAGTTACCATCAGTCTACATGGTGAAGATGACGAGAGAAGACCGGTTTCATCACGCCGATTGGGACTTTCGCCGTCGGATGCCCTTTGGCTTGAAGAATGCAGCGCTACCTTCACCCGCCTCGTTGCACTCGCCTTGGCCGCCCACTCGGGAGGACGTGGAGGCCTACGCCGATGACGTGGTAGTCAAGACTCGACACCTCGCAAAGACGGCGGGACCTCCGTGAGACCTTCGACAACCTAAGAAAGGCGGCATCAAGCTCAACCCCGACAAATGCATCTTCGCGACAGCGGGCAAACTCCGGGTTCCTCGATCCGCCGGGTATCCAGCGAATCCCGACAAGATCGATGCCATTTTGGGTATGGAGCCACCCAAGACGACGAGGAGGTCCAGAGGTCGCGGGCGCATGGCGACCTAAGTCGTTTCTGCCTAGGGTGGCGGAGCGGGCCTTGCCGTTCTTCAAGACACTCCGCGGATGTGACGGATTTCGTTGGGACAACGATTGCGCGGAGGCTTTCAATGAGCTCAAGAAACATCCGCAAGTCTCCCACCTGGTCACCCCAAAGACTGAGGCTCCTCCCGCTTTACTCGCGCGTCGCTTCCACGGCGGTCGCCGCCGTCCCGGTTTTAGAAGAAGGCGCCACGCAGCCGCCCGTATACTTCGCCTCCGGCCTCCAAGGCGCCAAGACGAGGTACACGGAGCTCGAGAAGCTCGCTTCGCGCTGATCATGGCCTCCGAAAACTTCGCACTATTTTCTCGCCCATCCAATCACGGTGCCTTCCTCCTTTCCCCGGTAGAGATGTTACACAACAAGGAGTCCACGGGCGCACGGCAAATGGGTCGCGAGCTTGCCCGTTCTCCCGACCTATACCTCGCGGACAGCGATCAAATCCCAAGTTCTCGCCGACTTCCTCGCAGAATGGACTCGTCGGCTCTCGCTCGTAAGAACGACGACCGGCCTGGACGCCACCATCGACGAGCCTACGGCGCCGCAGCGCGGCGTAGGCGCCAGAATTGTCACGCCCGGCGGGCAACGCCACGGATTCGCGCGCTTGCTTTCCGCTACCAACAATACACCAATATGAGGTATCGCTCTTGGCCGACAAAGCTCAAGGCGATCGAGGTGCGGCGAGTGCTTGTCCGCACGGACTCGCGTCCGTGGCGGGTCATGTCGACAAGTCTTATCAAGCCAAGGACCCGAGCCGCCAAGTACCTCGCACTGTTAGAGCAAGGGAACGACACTTCCTGGGTATCATGGTCAAGGCCATCCCCCGAGCGGAGAATGAGCAGGCCGACGCGCTCGCGGCGGCGGCACCAAGAATCGCACCCCGATGGGGCGTTTCTACGAAAGTGCTTTGCGCGCGCCATCGCGCAAGCAAGATAACCGGACGCGACCGTCGACACCACATCATCCCGCAGGCGATCGCGGAGCCCATCTTCAATTTCTGCAGGCATCGCCAACCGAGGATCCCGCCGAAGTTACGGCGTCGCGGCACCGCACTGTGTCCTTCCGTGTTCAAGAGACACTCTATAAAAGGGGGTTTGCGCACCACTCTTGCGATGCCTCTTGGCCGAAGAAGGCAGAACCTCTTTGCGGACATCCACGCAGTGCATGCGGATCTCACCGCGCCAAGGTCTCGGCCTGGGCAAGGCGTTACGCAAGGCTTTTATCGCCAATCGCCGCCATCGACGCCCAGACCTCGTGACGCCGTGTCGGGGTGCCGCGGATGGGCCGATCATCCGCAGCCCCCGACGCACCTCAATCCTATCCCCAGTGTGGCCGTTGGCTCGGCTGGGCATCGACATAGTAGGATCGCTTCCCGAGCCCTGGGGACTGCGATTTGTGGTAGTCGCCCGAGTACTTTTCCGATGGCGAGGCGTAGCCTGCCAAAATAACCTCGACCGCCATGCAACGCCTCGCGTAACATCATATGCCGCTCGACGTGCTCAGGAACTCACCGCCGACAACGGCCTCGCTCGACGCCAACTTTGTTAAAGAGTATTGCGATGGCATGGGCATCACGCCCGGTTCGCCTCGGTGGGCACCCCACCCAACGGAGCGGTGGAGAGGGCGAACGGCGCTATCTCGCAGCCATAAAAAGCGCTCGTCGGGCCGCCAAAGGGCAAGTGGCGGCGAGCTTCACGGCGTCCTCTAGTCCCTCGCACAACGGCAACGCGCCGACGGGTTCACGCCCTTTAAGCTCCTCTTCGCGACGGCGGTGACGCCCAAGAAATCAAGGTCGCTCGCGGAGGGTCCTCGCCCAAGCGCCGATGAAGAGCGCCGTGTGTCCTGGATCTCCTTGACGGGTGCGGGCGAGTGCGACCCAACATGCCGAGAAGTACGCAAGATGCATAAAGGCGCGTCGGGACCGCTCAGTATATCCACGAACGCTCAAGCCCGGGACCTCGTCCTCGAATGGCACTACACACGAGACGTGGGCAAGCCGAGTCCAAGTGGGAGGGTCCTTCATCGCCCTAGAAGCGTTATGAGAGGGGCATACTGTCTTGCCACGCCGAGGGATGCATCGCCACACATGGAACGCCGACAAGTTGCGGCGATATTACGCCTAGCAAAGAACACGGCAAGTGTAGCGGCGCCAGTCGTTTGTTGCACGATGCTCACCAGCGCAAACGGGAGTTCAATAAAGCTTGTCGTTCCATAAGTTGCTTACCCTCCACTCCACGGACTCTAAATAAGACGTAGCGTCGAGGTTCACCTCCGCACGCGAGAGTCTCCGGACTATAAAGAAAGTCGTAGCGTTGAGGTTCGCCTCCGCACGCGCCAGTCCACGGACTCTAAATAAGACGTAGCGTCGAGGTTCACCTCCGCACGCGAGAGTCTCCGGACTATAAAGAAAGTCGTAGCGTTGAGGTTCGCCTCCGCACGCGCCACTCCACGGACTCTAAATAAGACGTAGTGTCGAGGTTCACCTCCGCACGCGAGTCTCCGGACTATAAAGAAAGTCGAGCGTTGAGGTTCGCCTCCGCACGCGCCACCACGGACTCTAAATAAGACGTAGCGCCGAGGTTCACCTCACGCGAGTCTCCGGACTATAAAGAAAGTCGTAGCGTTGAGGTTCGCCTCGCACGCGCCACCCACGAACTCTAAATAAGACGTAGCGCCGAGGTTCACCTCACGCGCGAGTCTCCTGACTATAAAGAAAGTCGTAGCGTTGAGGTTCACCTCCGCACGCGCCAGTCCACGGACTCTAAATAAGACGTGGCGTCGAGGTCCGCCTCCGCACACACTCTACGGAGTATAAAGAAGACGCAGCGGGGACGCCTCGCGCACGATCCGGACTCTAAATGAAGTCGTAGCGCCGAGGTTCGCCTCGCGCGCGCCGATCCACTGACTCTAAATAAGATGTAGCGCCGAGGTTCACCTCCGCACGCGAGAGTCTCCGACTATAAAGAAAGTCCTAGCGTTGAGGTTCGCCTCGCACGCGCCGCCTACGGACTCTAAATAAGACGTAGCGCCGAGGTTCACCTCCGCACGCGAGTCTCCTGACTATAAAGAAAGTTGTAGCGTTGAGGTTCGCCTCGCACGCCACCACCACGGACTCTAAATAAGACGTAGCGCCGAGGTTCACCTCCGCACGCGAGAGTCTCCGGACTATAAAGAAAGTCGTAGCGTTGAGGTTCGCCTCGCGCGCGCCATCCACGGACTCTAAATAAGACGTAGCGTCGAGGTTCACCTCCGCACGCGAGAGTCTCCGGACTATAAAGTAAGTCGTAGCGTCGAGGTTCGCCTCCGCACGCGCCAGTCCACGGAATCTAAATAAGACGTAGCATCGAGGTTCACCTCCGCACGCGAGTCTCCGGACTATAAAGGAAGTCGAAGGCCGAGGTTCGCCTCGCACGCGCCGATCTCGGACTCTAAATAAGACGCAATGGGACGCCCCGCGCACTAAGACGCGGATGTTTTCCTGCGCACTCTACGAGTATAAACAAGACACGAATCTCGCACACACGACGTTGCTTCGTGCGTACTCTTCGAGTATAAACAAGACGTGGATGTCGATCCCACGCATTCTCCGGTATAAGCTAGCAACACAAGGTTGCTTTCATTCATTGTGAAAATAAGGGGTTCCATGATTACAAACATGGGCAACAACACATTCCCGACCTCCCGACCGACCGCTCAACCCGGGCGCGTCCCGGCGAGCTTGTACCGCCATCGTGGCCTCTAAGATCGCTTCAAGCCGCGGGAGAGGGTCCTCTTCTCCATGCGCCGTCGCCACACGGCAGCTTTCGCGCGTCCTCCCAAAGCGATCCCGCATCCGCCGATGGAAGTTCTGCAGCTAGGCCCGGCGAAGTGCACAACGCCCACCATCACCTCCGGCGGCCCGAAGATCTAGCTGCGATTCACCAGCGCATGGGTGTGCCGCACCATGAGTATGAAGCATGGCGAGGCAAGGCACGCGCCAACATAGCCGCGGTGTTCGCCAAAGGTTACGCACGCGAGAGCAACGCCGCCTTTCTTGATCACTCGGCGTCTGTCTGTTCTCCGACCGCGCGTAGTGTCCGCACATTAACGCACAAATCTCGGAGGGCCTGGTTCGAGCCTCCATGGCCCGCCATGCGGGCGTGACGCGATGTCTAAGGCGCCGCTCTTCGCTGCAATGCACTCACCCGGTTGGGTCTTTTCCTCTTCTAGGACGACGATCCATGCGAAAGAGTCGCGTTCGCACCGCGCACGCTTGACTTCCGCGGTCTCGATCGCGCTTCCTCGGCCACCGTGCACGGCCCCACGGCACCTCCTCCAGCGCAGCTCTTCGTCGCCATTCGCTGCGCAGCGCCGCCCGCCGCTCGGGCGGGCTTCTCGACTCTTCGCTCCCGAACGCGACTCGTCAAGCGCTGGGGGCGACAAAGCGCGCCCGACAGAACAACGACTTCGGAAATGCCAAAGGTACCTAGCGGCCAAGCGCGCATACTTACCCTTATTTCCGGCTCGCAGTGCGAGTGCTAGGTGGTCTCCCCGCGACGAGGCGCGCTGCCGGTCAAGGCCGTTGTTCGCGCGCTCGCGGCGCGCGTAAGGACGCGAAGTATCTCCAAGCGCGGGAGGAAGTCCGAGAGAACGGGTTTGGGCCCCACCGCGTCAGAGGCCGCCGACGCGTCGGCCGCCTCAGCGCAACAAGCACCGGAGGGGCATTCTGCGCAGAGTTTTGGACTTCGCGCACACCTCCGTTGCTCGATCCTTCACGTCCGGGAGACCTTGTCTCTCCTGAGGTCGATGGAATGAGCGAGCAGATCGAAGAGAGTTTCGCGGTCGCGCGAAGAAGAAGTCGCACCTACCTTCTCGCGCCTCGCCGCAAGGGAGGCACCGCCGTTCGGCCGCAGTTGGGTGCGCCGCCTCGGTGCTCGGCGTGAAGGCCCTTTGTCCGCCCCAGCGCCATCCCGAGGCGAGCCCGCGACGCCAGATCGACCTTCGGGGCGACGGACTGGTCCGAGGGCGCCGCCTAGGCGATTCGGGCGACTCTTCCGCGGTGCTCCCGGGCGCAGCCAGGGTGGCGCCCGCAATATCCGCTGCAGGAGGTGCGTCTTGGCGGTGTGAGTGGGCGACAAAGAAACCACTATCCACGCCGCCGCGGCGACGATGTCCCCCCCGGATTGGCGGTCTCTAACCCAACGATGGCCGTCGGCGCAGGTCCGCCGGCATCGGCAAGGGCTACCAGAGGAGTCGAGGCGCGCGCCTCGAGCCGGCGCCGCCGCCGACGTGCGTGCGAGGGTCGCATATGGTGGCCGCGAACGAGTCCGCCGCCGCAAAGACGGCGTCCTCGCCGATCGCCACCACCGTGATGGCTTCGAGCTCGCGAAGCTCCCGCCGGTCGCGCGTTCGAGCACCGCAATGCCCGTAACCTCGCAGTGCGGTTTACCCGCCTTGCTTAGCCGTGGTGACCGTGGCCTCGCGAATCGGTGTTCTTTCAGCGTACGGGCGAGGAGCGCCAGCAACCGCATGCTCCGCATCCTCCACCGAGTCACTGCGTGGGGATAACAAGACAATCAGCAGAACCACGCAGTTTAAGGGCGTACATACGAGATGCACTCGGCGGCTTACAAGGAGCGGAGGCGAAGCAAAGGGACACGGCCGGCTCAACCCGCCCTCACGGCCGTCGCCCGTCCAAATACTTCCACTTGGAGAGTGGCGCCACCCCATACATGGTGAACTCCTCACCAGTCACGCATGTTCATCCGACGGCGACACCGACAAGGCTTTGTAGCCTTTGCGTATCGTCAACCTCCGCCTTCGTGCTCGGCGAGCTATTGAACGCGATCGCCCACCTCGGCATTGCAGCCGCTCTTGTCGGCCACAAGATAGTAGAACCACCGCGCGCCCACCGGACTCCCATTTCCCGTGGAGGCCGGGGCGAGGAACGGCGTCGAACATGACGCCGAGCACGAAGTCCACGTTGCCAAAGTTGGACACCGCCTCAACTTTTCGCACCGCACCGTGCGTCGTGCGAGTGGCGAACGAGCTTGCACCGGCCGCCGCTCTTCGTCCGCACGCCCATGCATAAACAACAGCGGATTATGGCGTTTGGCGTCACCGGCTATCTCCAACCCGTAGGCCCGTGAGGACTTCGCCACAAACAATGTGGAGGGAATTCGCAGGCCAGCGTCGAAGAACGCGACGAAAACAATCGCCTCCATTGCCTGGGGCTTCGGCTCCGTCTCGTCGCGGCGAGGTAGGCAAGCCCCATTACGATCTTGGATCTTCCCTTCCCGCTCAAGTCGTCGCAGCACCTCTTCGGTTACACGGCTCCTCCCTAGTACACGGGAGCAGCGGCCCCCTGAGTGCTCCATGGCATCCCACCACCTGTTGGCGCATGAGCTCACCCGCGGCACCAGCTCGTACTCCCCAGGCGGATGGGACTCCTCGTCCCGGCCAGGCAAGGAATCGCCGCTGGGACGGCGAGAGGCGTCGTCATGACCGGTCATTGCTCGCGCCGATCGCGGCGAAGAAGCAAAGCAAGAAGCAACGCGCTACGACAAAGACGAGAAAAGGCGAGCAAGGTGGCGGCGAGAGGGGCGCTCCCATCTCAACAAGGCACTTTATAAAGCCCGCCGCCTCCCTGCGGTTTCAAACGCAGCATGACCAAGCATACAACGGTTCGACTACCCATGATCTAGAAAGAAGGATCGCCGGGGCTAGAGGGGCGTGCGTGTAGGTGGCCAAGCGGCGCACGAATGCCACCACGCCTCAACACGCGCCCCATTTCCACAGGAAAGAGGTGGCGGTCGCAGCCATGCAATCGCCACATCCCACGATGCGCCAATTACGAGTCGCGCGTGTCCCACAACGGCATGCCGGGCGCACTATGACCTCTGCCAAGACAGCGTCGGCGCAATTCCACCGCCATTAAAGCGCACTACCCGCCCACATGGTCACGGTAGCCCCAAACGGCAAGGCCAGCAGCGCGCGCGTTCGAAGGGTAGGGGACGGAGCGCGCGCCTCTTCTCGCTTGGCGCGCCGCCGCTACCACCCGTTCGAAGGGTAGGGGACGGAGCGCGCGTGACCACTTCGACACCAACCGAGCTTCGCTACATATGCTCGGCACGTTAAGATTACGCAAAACCGTGGACGTTCACAGCCGCAGGACGGAGGGGCCAAAGGACTCGGCACATGGCTTCGGCCCGTGAAGCCCTTCACCATGAGAGGCTCTGTTGTAGGGGTGGCCCCACCTAAACCAGGGCCTGTTAGAAGACTATAAAGACCAGAGTAGAACATATGTAATGACTTAAATACCCCTAGTGGGGATAAACTGATGTAAGGGCATAACTGTAAAAGCACATCCCATACACATATATATATATCAGGAAAGGCTATGGGAGGAAGGAGGACACTTCCCACTCCCCACTACCATCTCTCTCTATTAGGTCTGTAACCACAACAGATCCTAAAGCAATTCGGAATTGAACACTAATTAGTTACATGGCTGAATTAAGTAATCTCAGCCCATCATTGGTACGCAGGGCCGCAAACTCCTCAATTGATAGGTTCGGTTTATCTCCTTGGCCGAGTGGCATATGTGCCTGTTCTTCTAGTTTGGGCTGCATAGAGCTTCCCCTCCTTTTGACATGTGACTACATGGGCATCCTCCCTTGTGGCCGCATGGCTCTCTTTCTCCTTAGGGCTGGCTGGTTGGTCCTTCTCTTCTTGTTCTTCCATTGCTCCAATAAGTTGCATCCACGTGCTCGCACGTGTTTGATCCTAGGGGCAAATCCAATATTTGGTATCAAAGTGAGGTACAAAGTGTCGATATACTTCTCGGTGAGGGCTCACCGATCGATAGCATGTCAACACGGCTCCATGTGGGGAGTAGATATTTAAAACATTCCTGTAGCATTAGTTTATAGTATTCCAAAGGTGCCAAATTTGATTTAATTGGATATTCAAATTCCAATTATGCGGGTTGTAAAGTGGATAGAAAAAGCATCTCAAGTAGTTGTTAATTGTTAAGAAGATCTTTGGTTTCATAATCATCCAAGAAAGAAAATTTCATAGCCCTTTCCACCTCTGAAGCCGAATATATTTTCACAAGTAGTTGTTGTGCACAATTGCTATGGATAAGGCAAACATTGATGGATTATGAAATTAAATTTGATAAAATGTCTCTTTTTATTGGACAATAATAGTGATGTGAAGGTAGCAAATAACCTGGTCCAATACTTAAGGAGTAAGCATGTAGATATATGACATCACTTCTTAAGAGATCATGTAAGCAAAAGTGACATAGTCATTAACCACATTCGTAAAATCCAACTTCTTGTGATTGTTCCTCATCCTAACCTCAAGGTACATCGCATCAAATCCTCTCTTATCCATCATTTGGTTCTCATGAACAAATTCTAGGGTTTCGAATAATGTGGCTAAAATAGTTACAATCTTTCGGGCAAATTGGTTGTAACTTGTGTTTGGTGACCTATTATGTTTATTTCATGGATTGATCCATGCCAAACAATAGTTAAAATCAAGATTTAGATCTTTCCCTAAGAATTTTGATTAAAGTGGTATTATCATCCTACCCCGATCGGTACTACCACAGGCTGGTAGTACCGATGGGTAATGGCGGTACTACCGGTTATGCTGAAAGTTCATCAACTATTTTTTGAACATTAACTTAACCTATTCCTTCTGTCCTAATAGTCTTTCACATTCCTTTTTATGATGCCGAGGACTAAAACCTCAGTTCGTAAAAATTTGACATCCGAGAGCGAACCAGCAGATCGCTATAACCCCTCTCCATCACAAGCGGGAACTTCTCGTCGAAAGGTGGCTCCCAGGAAGGCTGCCTCTGTCCAACTCCTTCTTGGGAAGATAGTGATTCAGAGAGATTTTTTTCTCCGAGGCATGAGAGAAGGGATAGAGAACAAACCCCCAGGTAGGATGAGGATGAGACAAAAACTGAAGAAGAGGATGAGGACTATGTGGAAAGTGAAGAAGAAGATGAGGAAATGGAGGAAGCAGCAAAATAGACTTTAAATATCATATTGATCACTAGTGAGGATTATGTTATTTTCCGTCAAGATAATTAGTTCACCAAACCAAGGACATCCACTGACCCTCGCTTCCACACAAAATTCCAGCAGGATGTCTGCTCTCAACTGTATGACCAAAACCATCAGTTTGCCTACAATAAGTATATGGAGTGGCCACATCTGAATTGAATTGATCGCTATGCCAATACATATCAGCTATTCTATGTTATCGGACTTCATGATCTAGTCGCACTTATGTGTGATTACCATGAGGACATGATACGACAATTTTATGCCACATTCTACATATCCCCTAACTTCGATTATATGGTTTGGATGACGGGATACAATAGGATTGAGGCTTCCAAGAGTGAGTTTGAGACGGCTTTGCAAACTCACCTTGGAAGGCATGAGAAGATCTATTCTAGGCAAGCTCTAAAGATTGCCTCATCGACTCAATTCTATGTCTCCTCTGTCAGATACACTCCTAGCAATATAGCTGGACTTCTTCCCTTGCCAAGTCTGGTAAATCGCATCATTAACCACACCTTCTTCCCAAAGAGCGGGAATTTTGATGCAGTCCGTAGCAATGCTTGGAACATAATTGACTACATTACGAATGGATGGAAGTTTAATGTGTTTGACTACATAATCAGGGAGATTGCCAACTCAAAGAATGATAGGGTAAATAGGATCTACTTTGCTACATACATCATGGCACTCATCATGAGAAAGACAAGCTATTGTGAAGCAAGGCCAATACATCACAAGCCCTACAAGCTAGGGAAGCCGCTCCAGTCCCATCAGCTGTTCCTCCTTGTGCCTAAGTGGAAGAAGAATATGACCAAGGGCATGAGGATGTTCCTGTAGCTGGTCAAATTTATTTGTCTTAGGTTTATGATGTTGTCTTGCAAATTCAAGAAAATCAAGTGGAGACAAATAATCAGCTTGCTTCCCTCACTCAATGACAAGTGGAAGCAAATGACCAGCTAGCTTCTCTTGCTAAGCGCATGAGTGCTCTTAAGTGTGCTTCATCCTCCTCGGCACCTCAATGTTCATCTCCCATTCACTATCAATGCCAACATCTCTATTGCGACTCTCCTACTCATGAGTAACTCTTTTTGGTACTTAGTGCCAAAGGGGGAGAAAATGAAATGAGAACTTGAGGAGAAGATGAGGGGGAAGTAAGGGAAAGTAGGAAAAGTTGCAATAAGAAGAAGCCTTATCTATCTATCTATCTATCTATCTATCTATCTATCTATCTATCTATCTATCTATCGTTATTCCAGAACTTACTATGTATAAACTTAAATTATATGTTTGAACTATGCGGTTGCTTGTAATAGTTAGAATTGTTATGCTTGTGAACTCATTTAATGTTATGGTTATTCACGCTTAGCATGTTCTAAATATTACTTCTCATATTTATGCTCATGATTATTATCTTTTGAGAAGTTCCTCAAAATTCAACAAATAAAGGAAACTCCACCAAAAATTTCAAAACCTAGACTTGTACATGAAAACCACTTCAAAACATCATATGCACAAATTCAGGGGGAGCTCTCTCTATTTGTTGAATGACTCTTGAATGCAAATAATTCTTCACATCCTTGAGCTTATCTTAAGAATTATTTGTACTCATAGTCAAAACAAAGAAAATACAACTCGTTTCAAGACTTGCGGTATTTTCAAAACTCTCTAAATTTCATTTGCATTGATTTGGTTGTCATCAATTACGAAAAGGGGGAGATTGAAAGCATCTAGGCCCCTAAATTGTGTTCTTGTAATTAATGACAAATGTTGAACATGGGACTAACATGTGAGCTGAGATGTCTTACAAGGTATTAGTTCCGGATGATGGATGACAACATCAACAAAGGCATGCAAGTATTAAAGAATCGACTTGCCTAAGACAAAGGTGAAATTTAGCATATAAGATCCTTTTTATTTTGCCGATCTTGGTGTTTAGAGAAAAGACTAGATTGGTAGGCTAGACACCGTACTATAAAGATGGATCATGATTAGTAACTTGAGAATTGATTTTATGCCATCTTGATCAACAAATATTTATGCATGCATCAAAACCTGTTTTAAAAATCTGCTATTAGGAAAATGGTAGTACCACCATCATGGATCAGTACTACCGACCGAGCAGTAGTACCAGACTCTCATGCGGTACATTTTTCCAGATAGCATGTTTTTGGGATTTTTCAAAAAGGTAGTACCGGCCGACCCTTGCAGTACTACCGCTGAGTACCGATTCTAGTTGGCGGTGGTATCACATCTCAGGTTCAACGACTAATTATTCACATTAATTGCACATGTTATAATAATTGAACAGTAGGTGTGGTAGTACTGGCCATACATGGTGGTACTATTGCCCCTTCTGAAATTTTTAGGGATTATTCCCAAACGGTCGAATTTGAGTGGAAGGGGTATAAATACCCCCTCACTAGTACTTGGACAATAATCCTTGACCTCATTGAATACATTGAAGCTTTGTGTGCATTCTTCACTACCCATATTGCTCATTTTTCATCCTTGTGGTAGTTGGGAGCATTAAAAATGCATTAATCATTTGTTGATCATTTGTCACTTGATCCTCCTCAAGCGAGCGCTATGATTTATTACTCTTGGGGTTTGCCGGCACTTGGACAGCTTGGTGGAAGTTTGCGCAGCGATCTCTTCAAGAAGCTTGTGAAGAGGCCTAATGCTGATTGTGAGTGGCTTAGTGTTTGCTATCTCCGGAGCAGAGGAAGAACAATCTTAGTGTATTTGAGGCATTGAGACTTAATTCGTGAAGCCAGTCTAATCCATTTGGCAAGTCTTCGATACCATGGTAAAAATATCGGGTGTCTCCATATTGGTTATCTCTTGTCTTTTTCGCATTTACTTTGTTATCTATTTATTGTATTGAATTGTTATATTGTGTATCTAAGAGTAGTTCTTGGTAAAGACATATCTTTGTGGTGCCATAGAATATTCGGAAGATTAATTTTTTGCTTGTGCTAGGTTCATATATTGTTTATAGTGATTAAAATTGTTGTACTTAAGGAGTGAATTTTTAGAACCTCCTTTTTACCTCGCTTTAATCGATTATCCTTGATGCTACAGAGGTGGATCCCCGGCCCTCATCGGTGCTGGAGAAGAGGGTGGGGGAGGGAAAAGAAGCAAACTAGGCTTACGATGGGAGGAGTATTTTGGACTTTTCATATGCCAATTTAGTGCAATAGGAGCTGAGAAAATGCTAGAATACAAGAGTGATGCATTCTGATTATTTTCATAAATGAGTGACATATCAAGAATGATAATCTTTATAGTATCATTTTCACGATGCGGCAATCTTTACGAGCACATAATTCATTTCCCAAACTAAGGAAAACCGGTCGACCGATTCTTCCAAAGACTCCCAACTACCACCCCTCGTGACCCCACCTTGCAGCCGCTACACTGCTGCAGCATTACAGCAATGCACATGTTTCCTTGCTTTTGCTTAGCTAGATAGGAATGCTGCGACGCGTGGGTTTCCTCAATTTTGTTTAGCTATGAGCCTGGGCGTTGCTGCGTTAAACCAAAGGTTCTGGGTGTCTTTTTTTTCCACCGCAGTTTATGACTTTTGAATTATGTCTATTTATGAAAGAGTGTGAAAAAATAGTTATATGTGATTTTAGTCAAAAGACCAGATATTCTAACTAATCATTAGAACATCACGAAACTTCAGACAACAGCATCATAGGACAAATATATGCATTTCCTCTCCAGCACCTGCCACTAATTTTCATATATTTTCACCGAGAACCTTTTTCTTTGTTCAGTTGATCTCTGCACCATTGAAGTCCCTTGTCACCATGCACGCATCAATATCCCAATAGAGGGAATTGAGAGACCATGTGGAGGTCACCTCATGGTTGTGATGAGTAATTGACTCTTGTTCTTCGAAGAGTGAGCTTGGTTTTTGAGGTTTGAGCTGCCTCTGCAAAGTCGTAAGCTTTGAGAATGGCTCTTTCTGTTGGGTAGGCTTGAGACCCTGTGGTAAAAAGGGGTTTTACGACTTGGTAGTCGTAGTCGAGCTTACATCTTTGTGTTCACCAGAGTGTCAAGCTTTATCGAGTGGTTATAGATTGCCTACGACCTCGGTGTGTTGTCTCTGTGAGGTCGCAAGTTCCTTCGGGTGGTCGCCAGAATGTTTACGACCATGCTGTGACTATTGAGTGGTCGCTGCACCGTTTGCCATGGTCGGAAGTCACCGGAGGGCGTCGACCGATTTTAGCCGTGGTCGAAGGCCATCCGCAAGTTTACGACCACTTGTTGGAAGTCGAAGGCCACCGTAAAGTTTACGCCACCGCTGAGTAGGTTCGTGCGATCGTAGCATCTAGGAGAGGTCGGAATCCTTTTATCGACTTTGTTGTTCCCGGTGAACACGTAAACTTGTTGATCGAGTGGTCGAAAGGCTTTACGAGCACGCTGGTCGTGGTCGGAAGTCGTGCGCACCGCTTACGACCACGTTGTCATGAGTGGGCGGTGGAAGTCGTAAGTCGGCTACGACCATGTTGTAGCAGTCGCGGTCGAGTCGGCGCTCAAGTTTACGGCATCGCGACCACGCTTGCGAGGCGATCGAATGTGGTCGTAGCTCGATCGTTTGCGGTCGTAAGTGGTGGAAGGGCTTCGACAACGATAATATTCGGGTATGTGGTCGAATAGGTTTCACCACGATGGAACCTCTGGTTTTGGTCGTAGCCTCTTGGAATCGATCGTGGACTGCTGGCGCGGTCGGTTTAGCCGGTAATCGTATGATCTTTTGGGCTAGTCGTATTTATCCGAGATGTGGTCGAGGACTTAAGCAAGTCTTGATCTATGGTTTCACCGACCGTAAGTTGGTACGACTTGGTTGGGCAAGTTGAGCTGAAACTTGCGATGGTCGTGAGCCGAGCCGTGTGTGTCGTGGGCCACCAATGAGGTCGTAGGTCGCGGAAGACTCGATGGGCTCGAGTGCCTCTTATTGTGTCTAGACTTTGAGCGATAAAGTCGTAGCAATGTTGTGTGCGATCGTGGGCTCGATGCGACTTGGTGATCCGCTTACGACTCGGTAGTCGTAGCCGCGTGTGGTAATCGCTGCAAGCTTGCGATGGTCGTACCTTGTGCCTTGGCGGTCGTAGCAGCCTAAAGAGTGGTCGCAGTCGCACTTCATGTGTTATGCATTGATTGGTCGTAGGGGTTTACAACTAGGTGTTGCAATCGAAAACTTGTTGGTTGTACCGATCGATGGTTTGATTGTTTTGTGCGGTGCTATGTGATGGTTTGCTTGTCCGTGATGGTTGCGTGGACTTCGAGCTATTTCATGGTGAGGCGTGGGAGGACCGGGACTAGGCACGGGAGGTGTTGAGGTCCGGACGGTCGAGACGCCGAAGATGATCGAGGCCGTGAAGTGGTTGCAAGCCGGGAGACGAGGAACCGAGCAGAGCCGCCGAGGTGGACACGACGGGCAATGGTGAGGTGAACCAGACTAGGCTCGGGAAGGAGCCGAGGTCCAAACGGTCGGACGCCTAGTCCGTGGCGGTCGGATGCGGCGAGATCTTGGAGACAAGTCTTGGTGAGGCTCAGAGTGGTCGGGACGAGACACGGTGGTGTCGGGTCCGTAACGACCGAGTGAGGCCGAAGAGGACTTGGTCTTGTGAGATGGTTGCAAGACCTTGGAGACAAGTCTTGGTGAGGCTCGGAGTGGTCGGGACTAGACATGGGAGATGTTGAGGTCCGTAACGATCGGTGAAGCCAAGAAGACTTGGGACTCAAGGTGGTTGCGTCGCGGACCGGGACTAGGCTCGAGGAGTCGGAGGTCCGATCGGTTGGAGGTAGGTTCGGTCGTGCGTGATCGCAAGGAAATGGGAAGCTTAGGGAAGGTGCGTGAGGGCAATTTGGAGAATTGACTCAGGCCGCAAAGGAAGCGGTTTCTGTAAAAGCACCAAATCATGTCTACCGTCACCAGACGGTTGCCGCGTGTGCGCGTGTGTAAAACCCGGTGTTAGGAGGGGTTTACGTTAGCCCAGATGGACTAATGGATGGATCCATTAGGTTAGTCTCGGTGTGAGGCTATAAAAGGGAGAGGGGAGGCACGAGTGTGAGTGAGTTGGCCGGCTGGGCCTTGGAGGCAGCCGCCTCTCCCTCCCATGGGAGTCTGTGTGAGTGTGTTCTTGGGATTGTGAGAGAGAGGATGAGTGGAGAATCCATGTATGAATAATCGAGAAAGAGAGGAGGTGTGAGCTACTCTCTATGCTCTCCGGGCGTATCGGGACTCCTTGTACTCCTTGATGGTTGGAATGAAAACTCTGAGTTGTGTTCTTTGTTTATTGCTTGGGTGTCCTGATTGCGATTTCTCTGTTTGCTCTCTTTTCTTGTTCTTGGTTTGAGGAAGCTTGGTCTTGATTTGCTCTGAATGGGGAATTAGTCTCAAGACCATTTGGTCAGTTCACTCCTAAGAGCAAATGTTTGAATCAAAGAGTGTTTGCGTCTCACGGTCACGCACATCGAGTTCCTCTGTTTCTTGTTCGACCTTGCTGTTCTTCTCGGTTGTAGCAGAGAGACTTTGACTGGTCTGTAATTTCATGACCTGAGGTCGTTTTAGTCTATGGTCGAATCTCCGGTCGATTGACGCAGTGTAAAGAGTTTCACAAGTTCGGTGCTTGCGGTCGCGCGTATATTTCTCTCAAGTATCAGCCTAGTCTATTGCTCTTGCTGTTTGCTTTCGCTTGTCGGGCGGTTTCTCTCGGTTGATCTCAATCGCTCAAATCTTTTGGTCACTTTGACTACAGCAGAGAGTTGAGTCATCTCACGTTGATGTTTCGACCGCTCGACTTGGCGAGCATCTACCTTGATCTATTGATGTTTTGTCTCTTGTCCGATCCGCAGAGAGTTTGTTCTTCTTCCATTGCTTCGATCTCTCAATTTCCAGTGATCATCTTGCTTCGTAGCTCTTGTAGCTATCGGAGAAGAAGATTATGTGAATTCTTGGAGAGGTTTGAAGGCACCATTCACCCCCCCCTCTGTTGCCTCATTCGGTCCTACAATTGGTATCAGAGCAAGGTTGGATCTGGTTTTGATCTTAACCGATCTTGAGCCTGGCAACTAGTAGGGAATCTTATGATATTTTCTTTTGCATCTTGTTGGGGTGTTTTGCCAATGATGTCCTTTGCGACAAGAGGCTTGATTTCAGCTAGAGGGTGATTTTATTTGCAGGGAACCACAAGTGTGAATATTGTGGTACATTCTTTATCCTTTGTTGTTCAAGTGCCAGAGAGGAGAAAGTACTGGAGGACGAAACCAGTATTTGTAGGTGCTGGGACGTGGTCGTAAAAATTATGACCACGGTCTCAGTGGCCCCACCGTGATTACATTTCGCTGACTGTGCTTTCCTTCTGTCCGGCTCTCGTGAGAACAACAGCCTCTGTATATCCTATTCTACAACCTTGGCGCACTCGACTACGACTTCGAATCGAGAACAAGAGCACATCTCTATCACTTGCATTTTCATCTCTAGCTTTTATTGTCTTTTACGAGATGATGATAATTCTTTGAGGAGAGGAGTGCAATGATACGAGCATCGTTGAGACTTTGTCACCTCCCTCATTTAGGAGATGGATCTTTCTGGTAGTGAGCATATTTCTATCTTTGTTAGCACTTGCGCCATGTGTTTAGTTGCTCCTTTTTGGCTAAGTGCAAATCTTGGCTCTTCTCGATTGGTCCAAGGGACTTCTATTTTTGAGCAAGGATGGTGCTTTATCCATTTCTATCTTATCTCGTAGTAAGCGCTTGCACCATTGCTCATTCTGTGAGAAGGATGGACATTTTTGTCATCGTGGACTTGTTTCTTTTGATTTTGATCTTTGTCCGCGTGATGTCCCGAGGAGGAATTTCCGCCGTTGCTCAAATGATGGACCTTGTTCGCCCAAACGAGGTGCGCATCTACGGCAAGGAGAAGTTGTGAGTTGCTTTGATGCTTTTGTTGGTTCTCTTCTTGGTGCTTTCAAGTTAGGTTTTCACCATTTTTTTTCGGTTATGGGACTCGTTTCACTTATCGAGTTGTCCATTTGCGGTGTGCCTCAGGGATTGATCTTCTTGCTTGGACCATCCATTGCATCTTGTTATCTTGCATACTTCTTTTGAGAGTGTGTCAAGTCTTGGGTTCCCAAGTACATGACTACGCCCTTTGGGATCCAAGACTTGGGCGCCTGTTCTGCCTTTGTAGGTATCTAGACGCTTGTTGGAGAACATGGGATTGATTGGAGTTTTAGTCTTCGCCTCATCATGTGACTAGAACATTTATTGGTTCTCCACTACATGGCCTCCAAAAGGCATATGCTTTCACAGCATGGCGTCTTCACCTAC
This sequence comes from Dendrocalamus sinicus, assembly GCA_036346575.1. Lineage (NCBI taxonomy): Eukaryota > Viridiplantae > Streptophyta > Magnoliopsida > Poales > Poaceae > Dendrocalamus > Dendrocalamus sinicus. The sequence goes on along the minus strand of JAYEVI010000070.1, from coordinate 69,350 downwards.
TTTGTGAGCTATTCTTTACCTTCATGCCTCTATATACATGTGTTAGTCTTAATTGGCATGATGTGCTTGTTCAGTGCTCACTTATACCATACCGCATGTTCTTCTCTCAATGCTTTCATGTCATGCCTTTATGAGTATGTTGCTTAAGTATCCATGTACCTTGTCATATTTGTTTAATGCTTAAGCTTTGACTTGACTTCATGAGCTGAGTAGTATGTACATATTAGAAGTCAAGTATCATCATGACCCTATGCTTTGTAGTATCTACCATGGTTTAATCTTGCTCCTTATGTCCATTCACCATTATTTATACATGTTAGCATATTTTTTTGTGATTTTGGTTTGACATGATGTATGCCTAGATGATGTATGCTTGTGTATGGACAAGATGTGCTTGATTATATCTTGGAAAGTTTTTCGTGTCATGATGCTAAATTTATTCATGCCTTCCGGTCTTTTCTCGTATACATGCTTATATCCATGCTAGCATATGCTTCGTGATCTTTTCTTGTCACTTGCTATGAGTATGGTTGTGATTCATTGAGATGCTTGTATACTTTGATCTTATTGTTGTTGTGGCATGAAATAAACTGCATGACAACTCAAGAGCATTAGTCTATACTTATGCTTAGATATCATGAGAGCCGTGGATAGGTCACAAGCTTCTTCTAGAATTGGGTGGCTCTAGGCTTGCTGTTCTAGATGCTTTTGATGAGGGCTAGATTGAGCTTGTATGGGAGTGTGTTCTCATGCAATTAAAATTTGTAATGCTACTGCTTGTGGTCATTTGTCACAAGATCGGTTCCATGTTGTATATCATTTACCCCAAGATTAGGACACCGCCGTCCGTGTTTAACCCGCAGTCGTGAATGAGGGGGAGATCGTGCAGCTTTACGACCACTCCTTTGGTCATTACGACCACGTCGTAGCTACCACGACCATGGTCCGACACTCGGCCGAACTCGCTTTATGACCTCGCCAGACGCAACGACCACGATCCGCACTCATCTGCGACTACGACCAAGACGCAATTACCACCACGACTGGTTTCGTGTTCGACCACCCCGAATTGGACTACGATCATGAGTCGAACACATCTACGACCATGGCCGAGGCGACTTCGATCACTCAACCGAGGTCGGGACTCCTATACGACTACTACCAGACTCTTCTACGACCACGACTACCAACCAAGCGACCATGACAGAGGTTTGTTCTCCTTGTGATCTTTCGGTGTTTTGCTTCCTCCACTTGGCTTTGCTTTGTTTATCTGTTCTAGTGGGAGGAAGGGTCCGATTGGTTAGACAGAACCGACTCTAGGTGATATTGTCTCGATCACACTTCTCGTCCAAATGGTTCTCTAGGATTATTTACTACCTAGTTTGGGCTTTGGTTCTCTAGGATTCTCTTCTACCTAGATTGAACCTTTCTTGGCCACTAGAGTCTTGTGCATTGACATAGTGTGCTTTTGCCCGTGGTATGAGGTTACGCACTAGAGACCATGTGGATAGGGTGTGTTTGGGAATCACCTCCTTGAGTTAGAACCCTCTTTCTCCGGTTTTTGCGTCAAATTTCTTGGTTCTTCTCGAGTTGCCTTCTCTAGGGAGTTGGAACCTTTCTATCTGTTCGGGCTAGCTTTGGGGAGTTCATCTCATGTGCATTCTTTTGTCTCATAATGCATAAAATTCACTTGAATGCCTGCATGTCTTTGGAGCCTTGTCTATTATCTTTATGTGACATGATATCATGCTTTATATCTTGCCATGTCTTGTGATAGCTTGATTTATCATGCCCTTCTATGTGCTTGCTTAGCTCTTGCCATACTAGCTTAATTAAATGTGAACAACTTAAAGTAAAACATGTCTTGTTCAATCTTGTGACTAGTCCGCTTTAGTGATCCTCTCTTGATTCAGCCATGTCGAATAGGCTAAGTTGAGTCTTGAATCTGCTTTTGAGGTTTAGATTGAGCTAAGTTAGTTCATTAGTGATGCATGAGTTAAGTTTTAACTCTTTGTTCATGAACTAACTCAAGTAAATGCAAAAAGATCTCTTTTGTGCGAAAAAACTGATCTCACCAATTCTTTCTCATGAGACGGCTTGCCATTGCACTAGGCATGAACTCAGGGGGAGTTTTGGATGACCTAGACTATCTTCTTAAGCTTATCGCTTGGAGTAGTTGCATAAGGCTTGAGGTCTAGCACATGATAACATAAAAATTTGGTTGGCAACTACCATGAATTTCAAAAGAAAATATGTCATTTGTGCTCAATTTTGCTTAAGCTACAACAAGAACCAAGTACTTGAACCAATGTCTCATTTTTGAACTTATAGCACTCTAAATTGACTCAACCATAGCTTCTTGGTTCCACTTAGAATATTGACATGGCTTGACTCACATTTGGATACCTTTCTCTAGACTATAATCTTGAGTGACTTGACATGTTAATCAAACCATTTAATTTATGATCATGACTTATTTGGCTTGAGCTTAGCAATACATAGTTTGTTATGATCCAGATAGCATTGTCACTTTTTATGGCTTGGTATAATCTGTGTAAAATCACTTAGGATAATCTTCATGGCTCCCCGTGCTTAAAATGAAGCATTTGTAGGCACTCCATTTCATTCATGCTCTATTCTTTTGTTCCCTGCATCTTGATGATTCTATTGCCAAAAGGGGGAGAAGGTTATAGAAAAAGGCATTAAGGAGTGCAAAAGGCATTAAAATGGGAGAATACTTGGTCGTCTTGCTCTGACAATGGTCATGAGAGCAACAGCTCTTGTCTCTGGACCATGAGCAAGATTGGACTTTTTGTGTGATTTGGAGCTTTTGTAGAAAATTTGACCTTTCTCTGTCTGCTCCATTTCACTCTGTGTCAACATGGTCATAAGTTCCTTCTTCACCTCTTTTAGACCATGTGTGGCTTTTGCATCTCCTTCCTTTTCTCTTCAAAACCAAACTCTTCTTCATGCTTTTTCTGTGTTTGTCAATATACTCATCAAGGGGGAGATTGAGAGACCATGTGGAGGTCACCTCATGGTTGTGATGAGTAATTGACTCTTGTTCTTGGAAGAGTGAGCTTGGTTTTTGAGGTTTGAGCTGCCTCTGCAAAGTCGTAAGCCTTGAGAATGGCTCTTTCGTTGGGTAGGCTTGAGACCCCGTGGTAAAGGGGTTTTACGACTTGGTAGTCGTAGTCGAGCTTACATCTTTGTGTTCAGCAGAGTGTCAAGCTTTATCGAGTGGTTATAGATTGCCTACGACCTCGGTGTGTTGTCTCTGTGAGGTCGCAAGTTCCTTCGTGGTCGCGAATGTTTACGACCATGCCGTGACTATTGAGTGGTCTGCACCGCTTTGCCATGGTCGGAAGTCACCGGGAGGGCGACGACCGATTTTAGCCGTGGTCGAAGGCCATCCGCAAGTTTACGACCACTTGTTGGAAGTCGAAGGCCACCGTAAAGTTTACGCCACCGCTGAGTAGGTTCTGTGCGATCGTAGCATCTAGGAGAGGTCGGAATCCTTTATCGACTTTGTTGTTCTGGTCGAACTCGTAAACTTGTTGATCGAGTGGTCGAAAGGCTTTACGAGCACGCTGGTCGTGGTCGGAAGTCGCGCGCGCTCGCTTACGACCACGCTGTCATGAGTCAAGCGGTGGAAGTCGTAAGTCGGCTACGACCATGTTGTAGCAGTCGCGGTCGAGTCGGCGCTCAAGTTTACGGCAGATCGCGACCACGCTGCGCAGGCGATCGAATGTGGTCGTAGCTCGATCGCTTAAGGTCGTAAGTGGTCGGAAGGGCTTCGACAACGATAATATTCGGGTATGTTGTTCAATGGGTTTCACCACGATGGAACCTCTGGTTTTGGTCGTAGCCTCTTGGAATCGATCGTGTGACTGCTGGCGCGGTCGGTTTAGCCGGTAATCGATCGTATGATCTTTTGGGCTAGTCGATTTATCCGAGATGTGGTCGAGGACTTAAGCAAGTCTTGATCTATGGTTTCACCATCGTAAGTTGGTACGACTTGGTTGGGCAAGTTGAGCCGAAACTTGCGATGGTTGTAGCCGAGCCGTGTGGTCGTGGGCCACCGAATGAGGTCGAGGTCGCGGAAGACTCGATGGGCTCGAGTGCCTCTTATTGTGTCTAGACTTTGAGCGATAAAGTCGTAGCAATGTTGTGTGCGGTCGTAGGCTCGATGACGACTTGGTGATCCGCTTACGACTCGGTAGTCGAGCCGCGTGTGGTAATCGCTGCAAGCTTGCGATGGTCGTACCTTGTGCCTTGGCGGTCGAGCAGCCTAAAGAGTGGTCGCAGTCGGCACTTCATGTGTTGTGCATTGATTGGTCGTAGGGGTTTACAACTAGGTGTTGCAATCGAAAACTTGTTGGTTGTACCGATCGATGGTTTGATTGTTTTGTGCGGTGCTATGTGATGGTTTGCTTGTCCGTGATGGTTGCGTGACTTGAGCTATTTCATGGTGAGGCGTGGGAGGACCGGACTAGGCACGGAGGTGTTGAGGTCCGACGGCCGAGACGCCAAGATGATCGAGGCCGGTGAAGTGGTTGCAAGCCGGGAGATGAGGAACCGGAGCAGAGCCGCCGAGGTGGACACGACGGCAATGGTGAGGTGAACCAGACTAGGCTCGGGAAGGAGCCGAGGTCCAAATGGTCGGACGCCTAGTCTGTGGCGGTCGGATGCGCAGATCTTGGAGACAAGTCTTGGTGAGGCCTGGAGTGGTCGGGACGAGACACAGTGGTGTTGGGGTCCGAACGACCGAGTGAGGCCGAAGAGGACTTGGTCTTGTGAGATGGTTGCAGACCTTGGAGACAAGTCTTGGTGAGGCTCGGAGTGGTCGGGACTAGACATGGGAGATGTTGAGGTCCGTAACGATCGGTGAAGCCAAGAAGACTTGGGACTCAAGGTGGTTGCGTCGCGGACCGGGACTAGGCTCGGAGGAGTCGGAGGTCCGATCGGTTGGAGGTAGGTTCGGCCGTGCGTGATCGCAAGGAAATGGGAAGCTTCCGAAGGTGCGTGAGGGCAATTTGGAGAATTGACTCAGCCCGCAAAGGGAAGCGGTTTCTGTAAAAGCACCAAATCATGTCTACTGTCACCAGACGGGTTGCCGCGTGCAGCGCGCGTGTGTAAAACCCGGTGTTAGGAGGGGTTTACTGGGTTAGCCCAGTATGGACTAATGGATGGATCCATTAGGTTAGTCTCGGGTGTGAGGCTATAAAAGGGAGAGGGAGGCACGAGTGTGAGTGAGTTGGCCTACTGGGCCTTGGAGGCACCGCCTCTCCTCCCATGGGAGTCTGTGTGAGTGTGTTCTTGGGATTGTGAGAGAGAGGATGAGTGGAGAATCCATGTATGAATAATCGAGAAAGAGAGGAGGTGTGAGCTACTCTCTATGCTCTCCGCGTGACGGACTCCTTGTACTCCTTGATGGTTGGAATGAAAACTCGAGTTGTGTTCTTTGTTTATTGCTTGGGTGTCCTGATTGCGATTTCTCTGTTTGCTCTCTTTTCTTGTTCTTGGTTTGAGGAAGCTTGGTCTTGATTTGCTCGAATGGGGAATTAGTCTCAAGACCATTTGGTCGATTCACTCCTAAGAGCAAATGTTTGAATCAAAGAGTGTTTGCGTCTCACGGTCACGCACATCGAGTTCCTCTGCTTCTTGTTCGACCTTGCCGTTTCTTCTCGGTTGTAGCAGAGAGATTTCGACCGTCTGTAATTTCATGACCGAGGTCGTTTTAGTCTATGGTCGGAATCTCCGGTCGATTGACGCAGTGTAAAGAGTTTCACAAGTTCTCGTGCTTGCGGTCGCGCGTATATTTCTCTCGTTATCACCTAGTCTATTGCTCTTGCCGCTTGCTTTCGGTTGTCGATCGGTTTCTCTCGGTTGATCTCAACCGCTCAAAAAGCTTTTCGGTCACTTTGACTACAGCAGAGAGTTGAGTCATCTCACGTTGATGTTTCGACCGCCTGGACTTCTACCGAGCATCTACCTTGATCTATTGATGTTTTGTCTCTTGTCTGATCTGGCAGAGAGTTTGTTCTTCTTCCGCTGTTTCTGATCTCTCAATTTCCAGTGATCATCTTGCTTCGTAGCTCTTGTAGCTATCGGAGAAGAAGATTATGTGAATTCTTGGAGAGGTTTGAAGGCACCATTCACCCCCCCTCTGTTGCCTCATTCGGTCCTACAGGAATAGTTTCTCAAAGGGAAGGATATGACAGCGTATAAGAATATAACTTCAATAAGTAAGAGGTGCTCAAATTACTGTTATTATAAAGTGAAGCAGGCTATGTAAACTATTTTATAAGTAGCTCCATCTACACATATCCATCCAAATGACCTATATAGCTAGGGCGGAAAAAACCACCTAAGAACAATAAGCTAAAGAAAGTAATCAACTCGATATACCTAAGTATCCATGTCATCTCACGAGGTACCATATATCATTAATGCTTATATTGCCACTCAATAAGAGTGACAGATTGTATGCCCAAAAGTAAATTTGAAGTTGCATAGCTGCCACAGCTTTTTTCAGAGTTTTCTGCAATTCTAAGTGAAGGATCGCTATTCATCAGCACACAGAGCCAATGATCAAATAATGTGTAGATGTGGCCCTCTCCAATCGCAACACATAGCACCGAACAGAGTATGATTGCTGTTTATGTTTCTTGCATGTATACTGCTTACCTTAACAGAACGATCGCCGGTGCCAACCTTAACAAAACGATAGCCAGTGCCCAGGCCAAAAAGATGTTTACTACAAAACAGGAAAGCTGCCACAGGAAAAGGAGGCAATAACTACATATTTTTTAGCTGCATGCCCAGGGTGTCAAGTGCATCGGAAGATCCGTCGCAGGTATGATGCTATTGGTTTCTAGAGCAAAGAACACGTATGTTAGGAAGAAACTTTTGTAGGAGGCATAAGCAGCATATACAAAGGAGGGTAGGGGGAAAACATAACCAACGTTTCTGTGATTTGGCCAACATATCAAGCTTACGCTCCTGATGTGATTGAGCAGCGGCCACAGCAACTGGACGCGGGAACTCTGAATAAGAACATGAATGCTCGTGTTGTAAATGTGGTGGCAGAGGGAAGCACAAATAATACAGTGTGGTTTCATTGTTTGTATTGAACAACAATGCGAGCCTGGGTAGCTAACATGCAGATTACTAGTACCAAACTAATGCAAAGACATGGGCCAGGCGACGGCGTGGGGAGTCAGGCGAGCAGGGACGGCTGCAGCGATCCGGGGCTTCTCGTTAAACATTCACTGTTGGTAATGGGTTGAATTAGGTTGTGGCTTTTTGATTTTTAGCTGATTGCACGAGAGATTAAATGAGTAAACGACACATTAAGAAGTCACACTGTTCAAAACGGCTTTTGCAATGATTCCTACATATAATTTATATATCACCTTAAGAAGACACTCCATTTAAAAATCTGCTTCTAAATGTCAAAAGGCAGTAACTGTTTGGAGCATTAGCCCCCGAGCGTTGCTGCGGGACTGCGCCGTAGCAAAGATGATTTTAAGAACAAACAACTCGCTCAAAAATATGATCCATCATTGTGCTGATGTTATAGTACACATAATGTGAACATTAATGATACACTAAATGTGAACATTAATGATACACTGAATTCACCAGTCGTATGGTAATAGTAACGTTCAACCTTTCGTCAGAACCTGAAAGCCATGTTGACCACAGACGCGAAAACATATATGGTATCCTGGAATGCCGTGTTGTATTATATTAGTATATGTAGCAACAAAACAAATATACCAAGGTAAGAGGTAAAATGAAGTATGAAAATAAGCTTAGCATTGGAGAGCTAATTTGTTATGCCTTGCTAGTCAAATGTAATCACGACTGGAAGCATTCTACATCAAACAGTGAACGAACAAAAAGACATGGGCAATAAAACATAGCAAGCTAGTTACCGGCATTAGTGCCAAGCAGTAGCAGAGGAGTCCGTACTTCCATAGCAGTTAGCCTGTTAGTCGCAGACTTTTACACCATCCTCCTTACTCAGCCTGACAAAGCAACTAATCTTGATAACACCAAAGAAACTATGCTAATGCTCCAATTTAAACCCTAATGAAGTAGAACATGCCCTAAAGTGAAGGCAATTCAACGAGTTTCACATGTAACATATTTTTTTGTCCAGTAAATGTCTGAAGCTTTCTCTGACAAACAACACAGGTACAGAACTAACGTAAAATTTTGTGAACACTGTTGATACAACACAACTACACAAGTAATAGAAGATTTTATTAAGGAACTGAAGAACAAACTCTTATTCCAATAATTTTGTTTTAGAAACAATAACTCATTGAGCGGCTGGCAAACTGTATATCATGTAATTATAGATGGATTAGGCCACCGCTAAACATAAATGAAAAACACCACCAGCCTAGAAAAAATGAAACAGAAGAAAACGGCTACCTTGTGAAGCGCAATCCACTCGCTGCGTCTTGCTCCTTCTGTTGCAGCAGGTATTGGAAATACAAATTAAGACATCTGACATCAATTGTTAGTTCATCTATATCCAAACCAAGAGAAGCAACAGTGCAGTAACTCAGGGCGATTAGATGTAACTAGTGAAGGAGGGAAGAAGATCTAACCAGAGTTCTTTCCCAAGAAGCCAATCCTGCAATGATGTTCATATCTATCTCTGGAGTCTGGACAAAGGCAACACCGAGTCACCAAGTTATATGCGGAATTCAAGAAAATGGACATGCTGCTTAAACGTAAAACAAAATTATGATCGGGCAATGAGAAAAATGAAAGATTGAATTAAGCACCATAAACTGGGGTTATTACGAATTCCTTGCCATCATGACCATTTACAGGAACACAACAGATTAAGATCATCATTCTATACAAATATGTACCGATACAAAGTGATTTGAAAAGTAATTTCTTACCTGCATCATTGAGCTAAGAAAACACGATTACAGACCTTGTCATCATCGGTGTCCTTGTTTCCAACTTGAGCTGGCAATGCACTGTATTAATATTATAATTCTCTACCAATAGGTGTTGATACAAAGAAATTTGGAGAAGAAATTTCCTTACCTGCATCATTGAGGTGAGAAAACAGCGAATGCAGACTGTGTCATCAGAGTTCTTGTTTTCCAACTCGAGCTGGTAATGCACTTGTACGTGAATAGGTCAAAATTCCCATTTCCAATGATAATCTCACCGAACTTCTTGACAATATTTATCTTAGGTTTGAGTAGTGTACCTTAGTGGACATAAGAGTCATAGAGGATCCTTCAATCTCACCAAAATGCCTCCTAATCAACCAGACGTGCGCCAATCTACACCTATGTAGCACGGACACGCCACAAAACCGCCATATCCGTGTCCGACACCGTCTTGGACACGGATACGACACGGACACGTCTTGGACACGTGTTGGCGACGTATCGGCCGATTTCAGAATTAATTTTAATTATTAAAATTCTCGACACGTGTCGGACACATTAAATATACGAGTCGGACATGGCCTAGACACAGCCGGCCCAGGAATGGCCTAGTACACGGCCGGCCCATAATGCACGCACGGGCGTTGCCCTAACCTATAACGCACGCACAGGCGTTGCCCTAACCCTAACCTCTTAGCTTCCGAGCGTGTCATTCCCATCACCCGCTCGCGCCATCGCCGGCTCCCACATTCGCCGCCACCCGCCTCCGCACTGGCCGCGCCCGCCTCGCACTGCCGCCGCCACTCCCGCCGGCCTCGCACTCGCCGCCCGCCTCCGTCAGCTTTCTCCCCGCGCGCCGCTGACTTCCTCCCCGCGTGCCTCCGACATCCCCGTTCCACCGAGATATCATCTCCCTGCTCCTATCCTATCCTATGTTTGTGATGTACCTTGACGTCAAGATTAACAAAACACCTCATGAGGTACGTATTCCAAGTATACACTTTATAAATTACAAGTTTACAATTTACATTATTTCAGTTTAATAAGCATGTAAAAATATAGAAAATAATACATATATATAATTTATTTATTATTTAAATATATATAGCCGTGTCGCCGTATCGGTATTTTTGGGAAAACGGCGAATTCCTGTGTCGGTGTCGTATCGACGTATGCGTGTCCGTGTATCATAGATCTACACTTAAAGAAATGGACGGTTCAGTGAAAGAGAAGTACCTAAAAACCCAGCAATTGTGAACCTGTTGCTCGAATCCAGATCAAATCCTCTCTCACAAAATTACTAATCTAATGAAATCTAGATCAAAACCAGTGGGAAAAAAGAAGGCTAGAGGCCCCAAAGCACAAAATTAAAATAGACCAAAATCCACAGAATCCTAGACCACAATCCATGGCTGCATACCTTAGCATCTCTCAGGCCGGCATCTGCGGCATCAGACGAGCAGCACCGATGGACTTCAAGGGGAACGGCCAGATGAGGCGGAGGGGCGACGGCGAGCCGCGCAGAGGAGGAGATGGGGGAAAACTGGCACGAGCGGAATGGATGGCCGGCGGGGACGACGGAGCCGGCATCTGCGAGGGGTCGGGACCGAGCTACGGTTCGAGGCATCCGGAAACACGACGTGGACGGGCACGATGCAACGCAGGACGCCGATCGGACGACCCGGGTTCTGCCAAGTCACTGTTGCGCTGCAGCAATCGCTGGCCTGCCGTGAGATTGCAAAACCGAAGGATTTAACGCCCCGTCGTCGACTCGGCCCTCGCCGTGAACAATCCAAAATCTCCAAATCTGACGCGCTCCCCGTCGCGATCTCAACCGCGACGACGGCGGCGGCTCCGCCGAGGGCTCACGCGGCGATCGCTCCCACTCTCGCTTGCGGGTGGGCGGCGGCTGGGATCGCGCGGGCGGAGCCGCTTCGCCCCTGGACGCCGCTGACTTCGATCCGATCCCGCGACCGGAATGGTATTGCTACCTATATGATTGATCGAATTTGTGTTTGACCTGATGAGGTGGTTGCTGAAATGCCAGCTTTATTGGGGTGTTGTGGCTGTTTTGCATTGTTACGTTGTTTTGGCACTCGTGATCTGGTTTAACTTGTAGTAGCTGGGAGCCCAATGGAGATCAGTGCGTGTTGGGATTCGTATCTTGGCATCGTTGAGCTGACGAGGCCCGTGAAAATGCTAGCTACGATATGTGTACAGATGAATTCTTGATCTTGTACCAGGAGAGCTGTACGTTGTTGTCAGGGTTCTTTCCTTCTTGCTGTGATTGTGCAATGTCGCGAGGTTCGAGCCGACTTGGGGGAGGAAGGCCGTGATACGTCACATCTTCGATGAAATGGACACCGTGATGATATGGAAATGTTACCCCAATGGTTGAATCTGTGTTTCTTCCCTTGTTAGGGGGGTGGTGCTCACTGTTTGTTGCTATCATGCTGAGTTGATGGGCGGCAAATGGGATATTTACGGGGTGACTGAACATTATTGCTTGGTTCTGTTGTTTTATGTTTTGAAAACAAATGAGCTTATCCAAGCGGAAATGTAAGTTTTGCATGCATTTTGGTGTTATTTTAATATGGTGCCATTTGTAATTAAGTAAACTGACATCAATTTCAGTACGTTTTAGTCATTAAGACCTATGTCTGGTGGTGATGTTTGATTCACTTCTGTTTCAGCATAAATTTTACTATTGTGGTATGGTACATTTTGCAATTAATTCCCATAGCTGGTTTGTACACGACTTTTGGACAGTGGGACACGCTGGTACAATTACACTTAGCTCACAAAATGCAAAGTTCAACAAAACATAAATGGGAGAACAGCAGGAGCTAGCAAACTATAGAAGTATAGCTGCAAACTCATCAATTGTAAACATATTAAATAGGGAACTGACTTAGAATGACAAACTGCCAGTCCAACTGTGTGATGCAACATCAGCTCAAATTGTAGGGCTTATGAGATATCACCGAGATAGTATCACTTGAGAAAATCAGGACCTTTATACTCTCTTTGGTGTTCCATGTCTTGAATTAATGTGCAAAATAGGCACTTAAATAATGTGATAATGTCTAATGATGTTTTCTGTAAATTTCTTTTCATTTTTTACTTTACATTTTATTCTGTGGTGAATGGACTTGGGTTATGTATTTGTAGTTACTAATTACTAATCTTGATTTTGTGCTTGTAATTTGTTACACAATGGAACTGTAGCACCATAACTTCTCAACTATTCTTTCATCAGTAACTGTTGCTCCAGAGGTTGTGATTGCGAACTGAAATTTTGTTACTATGTTGTTTTTCTCATATTTTATTTCAGTCGGTTTATCGTATCATTGGTTCACTACCATTAGCCATCTTTATGTGTTTATGAATATTCTGTTGTAGGCATCCCAAGTCCGCTTTACAGTGGGTTCTCATGTTTGGGTCGAGGATGCTGATGTGGCTTGGATTGATGGGCTAGTGGAGGAGGTCAATGTGGATGAATTAATTATAAGCTGCACTTCTGGGAAGAAGGTCAGTTCTGAATTTCATGATAGCTTACTTTCTTTTCCTCAAAAAGTGACATTTTGAGAACGAATGTGGACCAAATGTTGTCTCACTTCTATTCAAGCTTTATTGGGGCTGTTACACCATTTTTCTCCTGATTTTTTTAATCTCAGGTTAATTATTTTAAGCTAGCTCGCAGCTGTGAATTTGTTAGTACCAGAATCCAATGCATGTAGCTTGTAATTGTAAACTAGTTTACTGAAATAGATTAATAACTAAAACTGAAAATTCATGCATTTAATGTCAAGTTTTATATGTTTGTTACAGGTTACTGCCAATGCGTCAAGTGTCTATCCTAAGGATGCAGAAGCGAAGCGCTGTGGTGTGGAGGATATGACGAGGCTAGCTTATCTACATGAACCAGGAGTTCTCCTTAACTTAAAATCTAGATATGGAATGAATGAAATATATGTAAGTTGAGTTGTCCAACACATCTTCTCTTCCTTTTACGCTACTTCATTCATGCATTCTTAGAGCCACGTCTGTACTTTGATCCTATGATTTCTAGGTTGTATTGACACTTGCATCATGCACACATGTTCTCTAGGCTGAGTGGCTGACACTAGAATTATTTGATCAATTTACACCTCACAATTCTTATGTTTCCTTGCCAATGTCATTTTACGTGTGTTTAGTTTTTCTAGTTTCTATATTACAAGAATTTGGAAATTTGCAACACTGTTCATGTTTTATAACCTGTCCTAATGGATTAAATTGTTAAGTTGGCAACATCTTGACCTGCTCTCATGGATTAAACTGTCCTTCCAGACTTATACTGGGAACATATTAATAGCTGTGAATCCGTTTCAAAGACTTCCTCACCTTTATAGCAATCACATGATGGAAATTTACAAAGGAGCAGAATTTGGTGAGCTGAGCCCCCATCCTTTTGCCCTTGCAGACCATGCATATAGGTGTGTTTTCAGCAAACAAAGAGCTTTTTAGTATGTTGTGCTTGAATTTGTATATGTATCTTAAATATCCATTGTGCAGGCTTATGATGAATTATGGTATCAGCCAAGCCATACTGGTGAGTGGTGAAAGTGGAGCTGGTAAGACAGAAAGCACTAAAATGCTTATGCAATATCTTGCTTTTATGGGTGGCAAAGCTGAATCTGGCGGAAGGTCAGTGCAACAGCAAGTGCTGGAGGTGAGGGTCCCCGTTAGCACTTTCTGTTCCTACTTTTTAGCTCTATTTCTCATGCTACTCTCAGACATCTTAAACAACCATGACATATTGGATGTGGATTATGAGCCATCATTTGGAATGTTTTTATAAATCAAGAACTTCATTCTGCAGATTGCATCGAATTTGTACTTCATTAAAATATTGTTATATTACCGACTGACGTTTTACAATCTGCCCATTTGATTGACACAGTCCAATCCTGTTCTTGAGGCATTTGGAAATGCAAAAACAGTCAGGAATAATAATTCGAGGTGATAAACTTTAATTAGCACTGCGATTCAATTTTTACCTTTGTTTTTGTAGTTAGTATTTGCTCATTTCGCACAACTTTTCATTTTCTTCTTAGCAATATGGCTTTACACATTCTTTTATTGCATAATGCAGTCGTTTTGGCAAATTTGTTGAGATTCAGTTTGATCAGAATGGGAAGATCTCAGGAGCTGCCATAAGGACTTACCTTTTGGAAAGATCTCGTGTCTGTCAAATATCTGATCCAGAAAGAAACTATCACTGCTTTTACATGCTATGTGCTGCACCATCAGAGGTAACAATTACAAATTAAAATCTTAAATGTAATGTTATAAATGGCATTTGCGGAAGTACTATTTTTGCTCACTTTCTACATGCCATCGGAAGGGGAGTTTTTATGATGTAAATATGGTTTCATACTATAAAAACAAATCAATTTGGGGTATCTTAAGGGCCCAGCACATTGTGAAACTAACTACTTCAAAATAAAATACAAGTATACAACACATATCATTCTGGACAACCTTTTTAAAAGAAAACTGCAAATTGGGTATAAACATTCTTATATATAACCTGTGCAGTCAGAGATTTTTGTGTTATTTATTACTGGGAACTAATATTTTGGTAGTTGAGAGGCCACATTTTCAAATTACTTGCTCTGTAGGTAGTAGTTATTTGGTGTTGCTTCAGATATTGAATGGCAAGAATAGAACATGTAATACATGTGCGGCTACCTCTTGTTTGCTTGCTTGTTCCTGTTAGGTGATCATTGTAAGTTGTGCTGTGTCAAAACCTTTTGTTTTTTTCTTAGTCAACACTTATCTATTTGTGAACTGTATAGTCTACAACTTTCAATATTCAAATGTTGTTGTGGCAGGACCGTGAGAGATATAAATTGGGAGACCCTGCGTCATTTCACTATCTCAACCAGTCAAACTGCATTAAGCTTGATGGAATGGATGACTCTTTAGAATATATCGCAACTAGGAGAGCAATGGATATTGTGGGCATTAGTTCTGACGAGCAGGTAAGTCCAAGGTTATGTTGGAAACTAAGTTATTTCTTCTGAAAGAGCACCTTTGCTTAGGACTCCTGTTGGCATTTCTTGCAGGTTGCAATATTCAGAGTTGTAGCTGCTATTCTTCATTTGGGAAATGTGGAATTTTCAGAAGGGAGCGAAGCTGATTCTTCTGTACCCAAAGATGATAAATCGCAGTTCCATCTTCGTACAGCTGCCGAGCTTTTCATGTACTAGTCCTTTCCTGGGTTCTATCCGAACTATTTTTTCGGGCATCTTTGACATGACATGCATTTGGCAACATTCTGCAGGTGTGACGAAAAGGCTCTTGAGGAATCTTTGTGTAAACGTGTTATGGTAACACGTGGTGAAAATATTGTAAAAAATTTAGACCCACGAGCAGCGGCTCTCAGTAGAGATGCATTGGCCAGAATTGTTTACTCCCGTTTGTTTGATTGGTAAGTTTTGAAACATTAGTCTAGAAGGTAATTGTCATGTTGCATATTATATCACTTCCATTGCGCAGAAAGATAACTGACAACTATTATGTCTCCCGTTCTTTCAGGCTTGTAAATAAGATCAATACTTCAATAGGACAAGATCCTAATTCAAAGCTTTTGATCGGTGTGCTGGATATTTATGGATTTGAAAGTTTCAAGATAAACAGGTGCTTAACTGGTATGCTTTTGCATTTAGTCTTGTGTTTATCTTAATGTACTTAGAAGACAAACTTCTGTTTGACTAGAGTTATGGTTTTTTGTATCAGTATATAGGAACCTTTTGTTTTTCAAATCTTTCTGTTTCATTGGATTTTGATGGCTAGGTACTTTTATCTAAAATGGAGTTTTCGGTTGCAACTTTTTTGTGGGGAAGGAAACCAGGAACAGGTGAATAGGTTATAAACTATAAACTGACACAGCTATTCCAAGGCATATTGTATATATAACTGGTGTCACTGTTTGCATCATATAAAAAATCACCAGTCCTGAGATTAGCCACCTGCCTGGGGAGTTTATAAACAAAAAATATCGCTAATTCCATCTTCTATACTGAGATATACCATGAGACCTGTAATATGAATATTTGTTGCGAAGAAGTATTCAGTTAACCTGTTGAGTTCCTTTCAGTACAGCGGGATTGATCTAAAAAAATATCTCATTTTCATTTCTTCAAGGAACTCCACTGCTTAAGTTGCACCTTTGCAAAGCAGAAAAAGTTGGCTTATTCCAGCCAAGAAGATGTGGTGATTTATATATTTAAGCACATGTCGCAAACATGCAGAATCGGAAACCTAATCATATTGTGCAGATTGAAAAGAAACATATTTAATATTTGAGGGATGGTCTTGACTCAACAAGTGCCCCCAAGAAGAAAAGCTTGATGGAAACTAAACATCATGTTGTGGACATGAATGAGGACATTATGGGTACAAAACTAGGCTAGAAATTATATGCACCCATTTTTCGCAGTTACATGGATTTTCTGTGGCAAATGGCTGCAGTAGTAGCAACTGCACAGCAACATGGGCTGCTAATATGATACTGAAATTTTTATACACATATCATAATACCATTGTAGCAATCACATCTTTGCATGCAGTTGCTACAAGCTTCTATATAGCCAATTATGCAGACAACACATGCAGCTGCTATGATTTTGAACCTGTGATTTTGTACTGGTTGTATGGCCTTGGTTTACCTGTATTAGGAAACTGAAATCGTTTGCATTCTTGTTTGTTAGACTTTATTGATGGCATTTATTGGGCAAGGGTGCTTCAATATGATGGCAGCCGATAGGCTGATAAGAGAGTGGTTTGTTCATGAGCAGAGGATGTGGTAGTTTCATTGGATTCAAAAGTTTGGAGAACGACTTCCTCTTAAATGTTGTACTTGTTATTAGATGGTACATAACTGCATATGCTATGAGCCTATGATGGTAGATGGTCAGCTTCTCACTGACTCTGTGTCTGTCCAATGGTCAGTTTTTTTTTCTCGAACGCGCAGGAGAACTGCGCATCTTTATATAATATAGAGAGAAGAAAAAAAAAAGACTGACATTTTCCTTGAAACACTATTCAATGAAGGAGATAATGATATATGACTTACTCAGATCCCAGATGTTTTTTTAAAAAGATACCGACTTTTCTGTACAGCTATGTAATACTCCCTCCGCTAAAAATAGGTCACCGTGGGATATGTGTGGTCAAACTTTTGAAATTTTAAACTTTAATATATGTAAAACTATATGGACTGACCACATGAAAATAATGCCATTAGATTTGTCTTGGAAAATACTTTCATAATATATTTTTTAATTTTTATTGTTACTAGTTCATTAGTATAAAGAAAAGCATGGTCAAACTTGCATTGAAGACTGAAAAAGTAAAAAACGACTTATATTTAGTGACAGAGGTAGTACCAATACTCTATTCTTAGTGGGCATGCCTCACGGTACAGATAGGCACACATGGCATGTGCCCCAGGCACTAAGGTGAGGTGCAAGTTTTGCCTCTTTGCACGGTGCAACGAGGCAAAAGTGCCTTTAGCAAGGCACTAAGGCATGTGCTTCTCAGGGTCTACTGGCTGATAGCACAGTTGGTGTGCTAGCCAGCCCAGGTTTGAATCCTCCCTTCTTACGTCTTGTGGAGAGGAGTAAGTCTTATCCTCACACTGCGTTTTTAGAATACTAAACTTTAGGATGTAAAAAATGGCGAAGAACGAAAATCTAAAAGATCCACAGAGGCACAGACCAAAAGGCCTTATAAGACACTAGAGTGGTCCTAGCTCTCAAGATCACGTGGTTGCCGGCATTCACTTGCAGGAATCCACAGCAGAAATTTGAACTCCTGATGTTTCCTGAGTGTATTGCTTTTGGTACCTTGTTTGTGCCTTCGGACATTTAAGGACTTGCCCCTAAAATAGCCCTTTTTCACTTGGTCTGCATTAATGCTTCGCAATCCTTATTCGAGATATGTTGGAGTTGGAAAATGGTCTTCTATTGTTAGAACAGATGAACATGGAAGGAAAAGTAGGGAAATTGTTTTTTGGTCATGAAACAAACAATAGAATAGTGTAGAGCTAACCCATGGGCTGTAATATTTCCTCAACTCGTTGCTTGTTATGGGCCTTAAATCTGCATATATTCTCTAATTAGTAATTACTGCTACATGACATGAAACCATCTTATCTGTTGATGATATGAGGGATGATAACTTTTATATGTTGATATTTTTGTATGCCACAGTTTTGAGCAGTTTTGTATCAACTTAACTAATGAGAAGCTCCAGCAACACTTTAATCAGGTTAGAGAATGGAAGTCTCATTGATGAAAATGTTGTATGTTTTATTATGGTCAATTAAAGTTTATATTTTGCATTGATTTTTAATTCCACATATTTTCCATGAGCAGCATGTGTTTAAAATGGAGCAAGAAGAATATACAAAGGAAGAAATTGATTGGAGTTACATACAGTTTGTGGACAACCAAGAGATTCTTGATCTCATTGAGAAGGTGAACAACATCCAGTGTTTGTTGCAATGTCTTCTTTATTATCAATATAACTCCTTTTCTATATTGATACACACTGTTCTAGGTACACACTAGGCTGGAGCCCCGAACATTTTCTTTCATCTGCATTCAACCAATTAGTATCCCTTTTACTTTCATAGACTCATGTTAGAAACCCAGGATTGAATGTGGAATTATCTGGTAGTCAGGATTAGTGAACAGACTGGATAGTCTGAGTTCCATCATGGTAGTCTGACTTCCATGTACATTTTTTAACCATATATAGGTACCAGTACCACTGATTAATTTCCAATGGAGTTGAGTCATGCTATGAAATCTCATGTATGATTTCTGATTTCATGCAATGCAGAAACCAGGGGGGATAATTGCTCTGCTGGATGAGACTTGGTATGTACAAGTAATTGTCAATGTTCCCTTTTCGTTTGACTATAATTCTGAGCCTTTCTAACAATATCTTATTTTATACTTCAGCATGCTGCGAAATTCAACCCATGAAATATTCGCAGAAAAGCTATATCAAAAATTTAAGGGCAACCCGCACTTCAGTAGGCCAAAATTTTCACGGTCCGATTTCACTATTCATCACTACGCTGGAAATGTAAGTGGCATACTTCTTATGTCTGCCCTACTGTCCCTCGAAAGAATAATTCTATGTAGAAGACATGTTGGCTTGGTACTACTGATACATGATTTATTCATTACTTACTCATGATAGTGTCACATATGGTGGCATACCATAGTAGATGGTATGGTACAAACAACAAGTTCTTTCGAGCCAGTGGGCTGCATCTTGGCATACTGACATCCAGTGGAAAATGGTATGCCACACCATGTGTAAATTTGAAACATAATACTAGTCGATCTTGTTTTATGTTGAGCATGTAACAGGTGAATACAAATAGAGTTACGTCAGATGTCATAACTAAAATGGCAAAGCTCAGCAAATACCAGTTTATGCTCGCTGAATGTTGATTATAGTTTGCCAAAAAATACAGCTCTAAATCAGTTGGAGCATCGTAGATGGAGGCTGATAACTAAGAAATAACAATAAATAAAAAGTAGTTATGTTCTATAATGAGATTAGGTATTTTAAACATTAATTAAATGCAAATGCATCAAGTTGAACACCAAAAACTTAATGGCTGCTAAAGAACGTTTGGAGCGTGGCCTCTGATCTATTAAATTGCTATTAATGGACTATAAAACATGGTGAATGGCATGCTAAAATAGATAAAAAAAGATCAACAACATGTGAACTATAAGTGGTGAGTACTGAGTAATTATTTGCTAACACTTCATGGAGCGTTTTTTTTTTTGCCTCATGCCTTCATCTGTTGTTGTCTGGACCAAAACTGATATATAATCCATGCACGCTTTCAAAGAGAGAGAACTTTTCTTCTCCAAAACAAACTTAAAGCACATGATCCGTATATCTCAACTGGACTCTGGAGTCTGGAGATGGATTAGTCTGCTGGGCAAAGCTAGTGCCATCACATCTGGCTCACTACAGTTGACACCCACAGTAAGCACTAAGCACTACATACACTTATGTAATCACGACTTTCTTCTTTTGCAGGTTACATATCAGACAGATCTATTCTTGGATAAGAACATAGATTATGCTGTAAAGGAGCATCAAGTCTTGTTACATGATTCTAGATGTTCATTTGTTTCAAGCCTTTTTCCACCTTCTGAAGAATCAACTAAATCCACGAAGTTTACATCAATAGGTTCGAGCTTCAAGGTAAAAGAATGCTATTCATTGATTTACTTCAGACATTAAATTTTGTTATAGCTTTCTTATCACAATTTATCTCTTCCTTTTCTGTAACACCACAGCAACAATTACAAGCTTTGTTGGAAACTCTGAGTGCAACAGAACCACATTACATCCGCTGCATAAAGCCCAATAATGTTCTCAAGCCAGCAATTTTTGAGAACAGTAATGTTCTCCAGCAACTTCGATGTGGGGTAAGAAATTGTACCATTCTGAGTTAGTTTAATGGAAGTACATATGGATACAAGGTCCAAGAAAAACATCAAGCCATTTTTTATGTGTATAACTAATGCATATACTAGATTAAATGTGATCAAGCTTTGGAAAAAGCCCATATAACCAGCAGATTCCTTAGCCTCCTAATCCTTCGAAGCTAGACCAATTAACTTTGTGACTCGAGGTTTTTATAGTGGTTCTGCCATGCGGATCGCAGATGTCATGTCCAAGGATCGAAAAACGGGAACCGGGGCGAATCCCGGCCGCCGGGCGGTACCGGTAACCGGCTGGTTACTGCCCGGTTACCGGAAATACCGGATTCAAACTGGATGAAATTTGGCAAATGAATATTTTGGGCGGGGCGGGAGGAGACCGGTAACCGGACCGGTTACCGGTTTTACCGGTGAGAAAACTGGAAAAACCGGTGGAATGAAGACCCAAAGATCAAAGCTATTTAGCTCTCTTCTCTATCATAGCTATGAAAATGAATGAAATTCTGGAATATCAAGAGGGGTTTGGCTAGATATTTGGATCCAATTTCTCAACCCAAGGAAGACCAATTAAAGTTGAACTATCATAGCAAACTCAGTATGGAAGTTGGAGCTCCACTTTTGTTGCCCTAAATTGAAAGTTATGGGTGGACATTTTGCCCCACAAGCTTAAGTTTTTTTAACAAGTAAAACCCCAAAAGCATAAGACTACATCAAACTAATCCCTTCTTGAAGCATTTTCTTGTAACTATGAGGCCAAAAGTAATTGAGATGCTTCGGCATATAACAAAACCTTGTAAATTGCCATATCCATGGTAAAAAAGAACTGAATAAATTCAACTTGGTGTTGACCATGTCGTGAAGCCCTCTCGTCGTAGTGTTGTGTTACATCTGAAATAATAAAACACAAGTTAATAGTAATGAATGCTAACTTGAGTATTATACTAAAAAGTGAAAATACTAATGAATGATCAATTCGTACCAATACATTGTTGAGAAACGTAAAGGTTGTGCAATGTACTCATTGTTATCAATGAGGACAAGTCCTTCATTATGAGCCAGGTGGACTTTATATTGATCCCAAGTGTATGTGGGATGAACATGTTGTACCCAATGATTATAAATTTGTTGGTAGTATGCAGGTTCCGCCCACTGGTAAACAAATCATGCATTGGGAGGGTAAGAGATGTCCGATGATGAATGAGAATTATCTTACTATGGAACCACTTAGCCTAAACTTTTTCAAGTTTTGACTTTGCTTCTTTCTTAAGAGTTGTGTCAATGCGGGGTTGGACGGGTGCCCGACTGCGCAAAATATCAGAATCAACTCTTATAGACTGCGACTTACCAAACATCCTCGAAAGAGTATTTCTTCCTGTACCCCTACCTGTGGCACTTCCACTACCTCCACCATGCTCAAATGTCGCACCCCGGGCTCTTGCCCTCTGCTCGAGCTGGTGCAACTCCAACGACTCTCGTCGAGCCCATTCCATCTGTTTTTCCTCATCATCATCAAAGACATTTTCACGCGCTACAGGCTCTGAAGCAATTTGCTCCATTCTCAAGCGCTCATTCTGAAGCAACATTGATAGACATGGTGGCAATATGCCAGATGCTGTTATTGTCTTGTGCTTTATGCAGTTTTGTAATAAGTAGCCTTTTGAGATAGTGATACTGTTACATTCTTTAACCTTGTAAACAGGGAGTGCTAGAGGCGATTAGAATAAGCTGTCTAGGATATCCAACAAGGCGAGCATTTGATGAATTTGTTGATCGATTTGGTGTTTTACTACCCGAAGTTCTTGGTGAAAGGTAAATCTAGGGTATCATGACTTGAATTTTTGAACCTTTTCTTTTGGTTAGGGAGTCTAAACTAATCGTTCATTGGCAGTTACGATGAAGTTACTGCTACAAACATGCTTCTTGAGAAAGTCAATCTCACAGGCTATCAGGTAACTACCATGTACTGAAATAAGTGGCTGTGATATGTTTTTGATGTAATCCATATCCTTTCCTGTTGTACTAGATTTGGTTTTGTAAATAGGCCATACAGGTAAGCAGTTCATGTTGCATGGTCTATACATGTGTGTACTCAGTTACTCACCCTTTATGTGAGTTACTCCAAGTCTAAAAATGAGAATGATATATCCTGTAGATATCATATCCATGTCAGAAGTTATTCTTTTGAAGGAGTTTTTTTTTAGTTTCTTAGTTTCGATGGCTAAGCAGACTGGGCCAAATCCAATTCAAACACAGGACCTTGTTTTGATACTATGAGAAAAATATTGTCAATTCCTTTCAAAAAGCTTGAACCCATAGAGGACAGACTGACAGAGCCTCGTACATATATTGTCAATAGACCATGGCAATTAATAAATAAGAGGAATACTAAGTTGAATGCAATATCTCCATGACTCCATCCCTATCTGGACGAGTCATTTCTTCTAAAGTTCTAAAATTGATGTATTGGTTTCCATTCCTTTTTGTATATCTTACGGACTAATGTCCAATCTACAGATAGGGAAAACAAAAGTGTTTCTGCGTGCTGGTCAGATGGCTGAGTTAGATGCTCGGAGGACTGAGGTTTTGAGCTGTTCTGCTAGCAAAATCCAGAGAAAAGTTCGGTCATACCTGGCTCGCAAAAATTTCATTCAGCTGCGAATATCTGCTACTCAGCTTCAGGCAATATGCAGAGGTATATTTTCTTGGAATAATATTGGACTCTTCTCTCTGATTTTTATGTGGAGATAATGATTTCTGAGCTGTGATAACTGAAGGACAAATTGCAAGACATTATTATGAAGACCTCCGTAGAAAGGCTGCTTCATTGACAATTCAGACCTACTATCGCATGCACTTTGCAAGGAAAAACTACAGGGATCTCTGTTGTGCATCGACTACTATCCAGTCCGGTCTACGTGGTATGGCTGTTCGCAAGGAACTCCATTTCCGTCAGCAAACAAAAGCTGCGGTGATTATTCAGGTTTGTTTTCAGGACTCATTTTATGTTTTTAGTCATCCATGAAATGCTTGGGAAACAAGGTGTGCAGAATATATATATATATATTACTATTATAAAAGTGTGAGTTGGTGGTTGGTCCATTCTTCCTCCTCTCTTCTCAGCCATCCGATTTGATCTGGACCATTCGTCTCTCTCCTCCTCTCTCTCAGGATATAACCGCCCAACCCCTCCACTTTTCCCATCTTTTCATGCATTCTGGCCACCCTTCTCTCTCTGTCGTTTGCTCTCCAATGTTTGATGTGTGAAGTTGGCTAGGTAGTAAGTTCCGTCTCATTATTTTTATGACTCCGTTACAACGCACGGGTCTATAATTAGTGTGTATATATATATATATATATATATATATATATATATATATATATATATATATATATATATATATATATATATATGACGCTGAAATGGGACACCATGGTGCTGGGCACCAAACCTCCTGCCTTTAGATTGCTTTTAGATGCGTGCAAGTGCAATGATATATAATATCAGGATGGAAAGTCTTAATTATGAATGGAAAGTCTTAATCATGGATGGAAAGTCTTAATCATGGAGTCTGGGCATTATGGTGCCCCTATTATTTATACTCTCTCTATATATATACATACATAACTATTCTTAATATGAAGATATGTTGCTCCTCCTCCTTGTGTGCAGCCCCTAATGGGTTGTGCCCCTAACATATACATACTCATTCTATTTGCTAAAGTGGTTGTTGGACATACATGCTCATGCAGTGACTTCAAACTATCAACAAATTCTTAAGTTAGAACTTCGAGATATCTATCTCTACTTCTTCAAGTGCATATGTATCTAACTTGCCAGATTGAAGCCCATGCATCTCCCTTTCTTACCAATCATTCTTAACTCCATATATGTTACATTACCTTAACCTCAGTTGTAATGATTTTGTCTACCACAGAGTTACTGCCGTAGTTATTTAGCACGCTCATGGTACATGGGCTTGAAGAAGGCAGCGATCACAACCCAATGTGCTTGGAGAGGAAGGATGGCCAGAAGAGAACTTCGAAAACTTAAAATGGTAAGAAGCACTGTGTAAATGGCCTGACTATCTTTCTTTCTTCTTTGACCCGTTGTTGCTGTATTATTTGATACTTTATTAGCCCTAGACACTATACTTGCCAATAATGTTTATCCATAAAAAACCACTAAATCAATTATCAAGCATGTAATGTAGTTTCCTTTTTCTTATGAACTCTGGCCTAGATTTATCTCTAGCAATATACCTTGTTGTCACTGCTGACGGTGAACTGGTGTTGGTTGCATGTCAGGAGATTACATGAAATCGGAATTTCAACTTGGTCAACTTATAATATAGTAATGTTGTTGAAAATTTAAAACCTGAGTAGAGCTACTACAACTTATAGCATTAAATCATATCTTCATTAACCTAGCTTGGACATCGAAAAATATGAGTATGCTAGATTCACAAGTTTGATAAAACCATTTACCTGTAATCTCACTTAATGGCAGTAAGTCCACAGCTGTCACACTTCTAGCACTCATGATCAAGGTTCCAAAACCCTAACTGGGGAATATCGCTGCATTTGCAGTCATATAGATTCTGACATATATATATATATATATATATATATATATATATATATAGGAAAATTACATAAGGCACCATGGTGCCTAGGCACCAACATCCGATACACGTCTATGATTGATAATTTTTTTGAGTTTGGGTATGAAAATGTTTTATACCCTTGATATATTTATGGTAAGTAAGTTTTGAACTCAGTTCAAATTAGTTTGAACTACTTTTGAGTTCAATGCAACTACAAAGTGAGTATATACCATAAAAATAGTTCAAACTAATTAAACTGAAGTTGAATTTAAATTTTTCGAGTTTGACATCTCAAATATACTTTTTATGGGTATATGAAGATACCCACATCAAACGTTATAATCTCAAGCAAATCAACTGGTATTGATATTGGTGCCTAGGCACCATGGTGCATGAAACACTGTCCTATATATATATATATATATATATATATATATATATATATATATATATATATATATATATATATATATATAGGACACCATGGTGCTGGGCACCAAACCTCCCTGCCTTTAGATTGCTTTTAGATGCGTGCAAGTGCAATGATATATAATATCAGGATGGAAAGTCTTAATTATGAATGGAAAGTCTTAATCATGGATGGAAAGTCTTAATCATGGAGTCTGGGCATTATGGTGCCCCTATTATTTATACTCTCTCTCTATATATATACACATGAAATCGGAATTTCAACTTGGTCAACTTATAATATAGTAATGTTGTTGAAAATTTAAAACCTGAGTAGAGCTACTACAACTTATAGCATTAAATCATATCTTCATTAACCTAGCTTGGACATCGAAAAATATGAGTATGCTAGATTCACAAGTTTGATAAAACCATTTACCTGTAATCTCACTTAATGGCAGTAAGTCCACAGCTGTCACACTTCTGGCACTCATGATCAAGGTTCCAAAACCCGGAACTGGGGGGAATATCGCCAGACGGTCGGTGCTGCGATTCACGCCAAGATGTAATCAAAAACCGCCAAAATCGGTTAAAGTTTGAATCTGAATTTTGAATTTGGGATGTGTTCAAAATCGATTCCTGGAACGGTTACCGCCCAAAAACCGGAGAAACCGCTAAAAACGGGAAAAACTGCTAAAAAATAGGAAAAACACAAAAAAATTGAATTTGGGATGTTTCGAAGCATATTTAGCTCATACAATAGGTAATGTAGCACAAAGAAAGGGCCTAAACCAACCTAGGAGGTGCATTACGCAGTCACAAATTTAAATGTGCTTCTGAAAAATCCGGCTGGTTTTTTCATCTCTCGGTACTCACTGGGAAATCTGGTTACTGGCCGGTAACCGCCGGTTTTTCGAACCCTGCTCATGATCATCAATAAGAGCATAGGTAGAGTTCAGTACAATCCTAATTGGTTAAACTACTTTGGTCTATTGACTTCCACTGTTTTTTTAACCACTTTCAGGCTGCAAAAGAAACTGGTGCTCTGCAAGCTGCCAAGAATAAATTAGAGAAGCAAGTTGAGGAGCTCACTTGGCGACTGCAACTGGAGAAACGCATGAGGGTAAACTGCTGGATCTCTGTATTTTACAGTCGTACCATTTATGTTGCACATGCCTATGGTTGATGTAATATTTGCTATTATTTCGTAAATACTACATCGCTATTCATCCATAATTAGAGCGATGTTTCCATGTTCGAATGGAACAGAACAATACCTTTCTTACTCTATTGGCTGTTGAAATACATAGAACCAGTGTACTACTGAAGGAATTGGGACATGCTATTCCTATATTTGACCTTTCAAGAAATATGAGTATTTGCCCAAACATATTGGAGGGCCTTTCTGTATTTACTTAGTAGGGATAAATTTGACAATGCCATGGTCAAGCCCCTATCTGAGAATACCACTGACAAAAAGCATAATAGTAAATCTGCCACTTGTTTTCTGTGCCATGTACAACGCCTTTGTAGCCATTTTATCTTTTATTTTTATCGAG
Source organism: Dendrocalamus sinicus (assembly GCA_036346575.1). Taxonomy (NCBI): domain Eukaryota; kingdom Viridiplantae; phylum Streptophyta; class Magnoliopsida; order Poales; family Poaceae; genus Dendrocalamus; species Dendrocalamus sinicus. The sequence goes on along the minus strand of JAYEVI010000070.1, from coordinate 42,312 downwards.
GTGGTTAAACTCAATCAAAGTGTTATGAAAGAATACCGAATATATTCTCAGATCTGCATTATATCAATATTGCATCTATATGTTCTTCCCCAGAACTTGGGAATTTCACGACTTGCGCATTTGGTTGGTGAATTTTGTTTTTCTGGTGTTTCCATACACTGAAACTTAAAAGTGACATAAGAAGTAACATGTGTCTTGTGAACAGTGGGAACTTCTACAGGATTGTTAAAGTTAACATTAAAACATGATGTACTTGAACATTATTTTTACCTTAATTTCTATGTAATATTGTGCTAAATGGCCATATAATGACTACTGGCTTTAACATCTCCAAAAGCTGCCAAATTAATGCATTCGCTTGAACACATGAATTCTTTTAAATTGGTGTTTGCAAATTGTGATCATCCTCATATATTTTTATTTACCATAGTACCATACTATATTATACAGTGAACTGCTAAAATGAACCTAGGTTCTTTCCAGTCCATTTTGATGTTGACTGCAATTATTTCGTTTTAGCGATACTTTATCATGTTCACTGTTTGCATATAATGTGCATACCATGAAGCCAATTAGATTTGTTCTTAGTTTCGAACTCATGACCACACTGTGTCAATCCACTAGTCTGTTGTATGAATTATAGTACCACCATTTAGCACAAAATTCACATTTGTGTGGTAAACTGGATACACAATTAAGTTAAAGTAAACACTCCCACCAGTCACAAAAGGAAGTCCTTTTGGGATACATGCAAACAAACATTCTAAACTGTCTATTAATACCTTTTTGAGTATTTGGATTTTACACATGAAAATGGTACATGTAGATTTGCCTCAAAAAAGTCTTTCATAATATTACAATTTTATTAATATATTATAATAAAAATTAGTGGTCAAAGTTGCATTTTGGGGACTGTGTCGATGTCCAAACGACTTCCTTTTGTGATTGAAGGGAGTATGTAACTATATAAAAATGGATAATTACTGTTGACACAACCTAGGTCACAGTAAGCGTTCATTTTTGTTTCTTTTTTCTGATGTCTATGTAAATGCCTTATGCACATTTTACTGGCCTGCAGACTGACATGGAAGAAGCCAAGACACAAGAAAATAGTAAGTTGCAACAACAATTGCAGGAACTGCAATTGCAGTCCAAGGAGACAAAAGATTTATTAAAAAGGGAACAGGAAACTGCTAAAGCAGCATTGGAGAAAGCTGCTTTAGTACCAGAGATCCATGTTGATACAACTCTGGTTGATGAGCTCACTGCTGAAAATGAGAAGCTTAAGGTAAATATGATGGAATCATTTTGATCTTCCCTGCAGTAGATTCATCACATTAGTCAGTTTGTCCACTTTCATGGTAAAATACAATCAAGAGGAATGGATTAAAGGCACTATCTTGAAATGCATTATGTGATGAGAGTTGAAGTACAATTCAGAGAGTACAATATTCAATAGCCTAAGTATGAGCATGAGCTAATGAGCTGTATGGTGCTATAACGGGGATATCGACTCCACAAATATGCCCCCAAGCATACCGGTCTTCCAGCTGGTAATGGTGCTGCTACCTTGATCAGTGTAGGAAGCTTTATCCCAGTATGGTAATGTTGTGGACGCTTTTGTTGGCAAAGTCTATACTCGCCGTAACAAGAAAGCAATGCCCACAACAGAGGTTTAGAGTCAGGGATAAGGTTGTTAGCAAGTTTGTTAGGCATGCAGGAGATTAGTTGGAAAAGGGGATAAAGTAATGGGTGGAAATGAGCTGGCCTAGCTGGCTTAATAGCTATATATATGTAATGACTTGATGGAAAGGAAATGAGACAAGAAAGAAAGTTCTTAAGTCCCAATTACCACAACATCTTTAGTATCAGAGCCCTTCTTTTCCGCATCCGTAGCGCTCGGACGCGGATATCAGCGCCAGTTCGGCGGTGGCCGCTCCTTTTTTCCGTCGCCTCCCACCACTCCCCTTCGTTGTTCGCCTCCGTTTCTCCGCCACGCCCTTCAGCGTCCTCCTCCGTTTCTCCGCCGCGTGACTCCTCTATAGCCTCTCTCATGCGCTGGCTCATGGCGTCCCCTCTCTCTGCAGCCGACTTCAAATCGGCCATGGAGAAGCTCTTCGGTGAGATCCAATCAGTCAAAGAGGATCTCGCGACGCACAAGAACGACCAGAGCCGCCTCTGGGCCGTTAATCGCCTCCAGACCACCCAGCTCGAGCTCGGCGACGTCTCCGTCAAGGGCAAGGCAAAGCCCGAGTCCGAGGTGCCGTCGTCGCCTCCTCCTCCCTACCAGTCCTCCCACAAGCTGCGATTTCCGCGCTACGACGGCACCACCGACCCCATCGTTTGGCTACACAAGGCAGAGCAGTTCTTCCGCGCCCATCGCACACCGGAGGAGGAGAAGGTCTGGCTCGCCTCCTTCTACATGGAGGGCGCGGCCCAAGATTGGTACTATCGTTTGGAGCAGAACCGCGGCGTACCCACATGGCCTCAGTTACTGGACAGAGTACAGCGCCGATTCGGGCCGCCCGTTCGGAGCAACGCGCTCGGCGCCCTCATGAAGCTCCGCCGCACGGGAACAGTCGAGGAGTACCAGGAACGGTTCCTCCCCCTTCTGGCCCGCTGCAAGAACGTCTCCGAGCAACAGCAGATCGACATCTTCACCGCGGGACTGCGGAATCCCCTCCAGACCGACGTTGAGCTCCAAAGCCCAGAGACACTTGACGACGCCATGGCGCTGGCGCGGGCCTTTGAGCGTCGCCTGGAACTTGAAGATGAGGAGGAGCCGGGCATCACACGCGTGCCTTTGCGCTCGGTTTCGTCGCATCGTGCGGCGGTACCGGCGATCACAGCCTCGCCACGCACGATCGCCCCGGTTGCTCGGGCACCACTTCAAACCCCTTCGGCTCCGGTTAAGGGCGCACCGTCCGCTGGTACCCGCTTCAAACGACTAACACCACAAGAGATGGCACAGCGGCGGGCGGACGGACTCTGCTTCAACTGCCCGGAGAAGTTTTCCCGAGAGCACCTCCAAAAATGCACGATGAAAGGACTCTACCTCATGGAGCTGGACGACAGCGCAATGGTGGAGGCCCCCGAAGAAGATGCGCTTTCTGACGACGATGTCAGGATCTCCCTCCATGATCTTACCGGCATCACGGCGGGTGACACGATGCACCTCTCTGCTTCCGTCGTCACGGCGCAGCTACGCGCCCTTGTCGACTCCGGCTCCACCCATTCATTCGTGGCCTCGCCACGCAACGCGCCTCGCCTCACACGAGCCGTCCGGGCCTCACGGTGGGAGTCGCGAATGGGGACCGGGTGCCGTCATCGGGCGTCTGCAAGCAAGTCCCGGTTACCATCGACAAGGAGCAGTTCCTCCTTGATCTCTACGTCCTGCCACTTGACGATTATGAGCTTGTTCTGGGTTGCCAATGGCTCAAGACGCTGGGGCCTATACTGTGGGACTTCGGGCGGCATACTATGTCTTTTTGGCGGCATGATCACCTGGTCAAGTGGCGCGGGGTGGAGGCTTCGTCACCGCCACAGCTTCGCGCCATGAATAGGCCTGACTTGCTATCCCTTCTGCTAGCTGAGTTTGCGGATCTGTTTGAAGCACCCTCTGGTCTTCCGCCTCAGCGCCATTTGGACCACCGTATCATCCTACTTCCAGACACTCCACCCATTGCGGTGCGCCCATACCGTTATCCACAGCTGCTCAAGGATGAAATCGAGCGGCAATGCGCTGACATGCTGCAACAGGGTATCATCCGCCCGAGTACATCGGCGTTTTCCTCGCCGGTGCTACTGGTCCGCAAGAAGGATGCCAGTTGGCGTTTCTGTGTCGACTATCGGGCCCTCAACGCCAAGACAGTTCGCGACGTTTTTCCCATCCCCGTCGTCGACGAGCTCCTGGACGAACTCAAGGGGGCTTCCTTCTTCACCAAATTGGACCTCCGTAGCGGCTATCACCAGATCCGTATGCACCCTGACGACATCGCCAAGACGGCCTTCCGAACTCATCACGGTCACGTTGAGTTCGTGGTGATGTCCTTCGGGCTGACCAACGCACCTTCGACATTTCAAGCAATGATGAACGAGGTGCTGCGGACATTCCTTCGTCGTTCAGTCCTCGTCTTCTTCGATGATATTTTGATCTACAGCAAATCATGGTCGGAGCACCTTCAGCACGTCCGCGCAGTCTTCACGGTGCTGCGTGCCCATAGCCTCTTTCTGAAGCGCTCCAAATGTACCTTTGCGGAACGCAGTGTGGCGTACCTCGGCCACATCATCTCGGCGGACGGCGTCGCCATGGATCCTACCAAGGTGGAAGCCGTTCAACACTGGCCTCAGCCGCGCACACTTCGCACACTTCGTGGTTTCCTTGGCCTCACCGGATACTACCGGCGCTTCATCCACAATTACGGCGCCATAGCGACTCCCCTGACGTCTCTGCTCAAGAAGGATGCATTTTGCTGGTCTCCGGCGGCGACTGAAGCTTTTGACGCACTCAAGGCCGCCCTGACCACCGGGCCAGTCCTCCAGCTTCCGGACTTCTCCACCGCCTTCATCGTTGAATGCGACGCCTCTGGATCTGGCTTCGGCGCGGTGCTGCATCAGGGAGCCGGTCCCATTGCTTTCTTCAGTCGCGTGGTCGCTCCCCAACATGCCAAGCTAGCCGCCTACGAGCGGGAACTCATTGGCCTTGTTAAGGCAGTACGCCATTGGAGGCCATACCTCTGGGCACGACCATTCACGGTGCGTACTGACCACTACGCCTTGAAGTTCCTGCTGGATCAAAGACTCTCCACCATTCCGCAGCACATCTGGGTAAGTCGCCTCTTCGGCTATGACTTCAAGGTGGAGTTCAAACCCGGCCGACTGAATGCGGCTGCCGACGCCCTTTCACGTCGTGATGAGGACTCCCAGGCCGCCATGGCGTGCGCCATCTCCCGTCCGGACTTCAAGCTTTTCGAAGACCTTCGCAGTGAGGCGGCAACTCTTCCTACCCTTGTTGCCAAACGTGCCGAGGTGGAGCAAGGCATTGCTGGGGCAGCCTGGACAGTGGTGGATGGCTTCGTGCTGCACCACGGTCGCATCTTCGTGCCTGATTCATCTCTCTTGTGGCCGGCCATCCTCGTCTCGCTCATGGCGCCGCCACGAAGGAGTCCGAAGACTCTGCACGCCTCGCGCCTCTTTCTACAATCGTCACGCCAACCGGCTGGTGCGTGAATTTGTCCAAGGCTGCGCCATATGTCAAAAGAACACGACCGAACATCTACATCCGGCTGGACTCCTTCAACCTCTGCGAGTCCCTTCCTCGTGCAGTCGACATTGCCATGGATTTCGTGGAAGGTTTTCCCAAGGTCGCGGCAAATCAGTGGTGCTCACGGTGGTGGATCGCTTCTCCAAATCACGCCACTTCATCGCGCTTGGGCATCCCTATTCTGCGACTTCTGTGGCGCAGGTCTTCTTCGACCACATTGTTCGGCTTCACGGCATCCCCTGCTCCATTGTCAGCGACCGTGACCCAGTCTTCACCAGCACGTTTTGGAAAGAGCTGTTCGCGCTGACCGGGGTGGAGTTGCGCCTCAGCTCCGCCTTCCACCCTCAGACAGACGGACAGTCAGAGGTCACCAATCGCGTGCTTGGCGTCTATCTCCGGTGCCTAGCCGGTGACCGCCCGCGCAGCTGGCTCCGTTGGCTCCCGTGGGCAGAGTTCTGCTACAACTCTTCCTACCAAACAGCACTGCGAACCACTCCATTTCAAGTCGTCTATGGTCGCCCGCCTCCAACGCTAATGTCATATCAGCCTGGCCTGTCGAGGGTGGCAGCAGTCGACAAGCAGCTGGAAGAACGAGATGTCTTTTTGGCGGAGATCCGGGACCGCTTGCTGCAGGCACAGGACCATATGAAATACTCCTATGATCAGCAGCATCGGGATATCCAGTTCGCCGCCGATGACTGGGTATGGTTGCGTTTGCATCACCGTTCCGCTGCGGGCATTGTCGACAAAGCCGGAGGGAAGCTGGCTCCACGTTACTATGGCCCGTATCAGGTGGTGGAGCGTGTTGGTCCTGTTGCTTATCGCCTCCGTCTTCCTCCCAAAGCTAAGTTGCATGATGTGTTCCATGTGGTTTTCCTCAAACCCTTCCATGGTGACCCTCCCACAGCCGTGGTGCCTCTTCCTCCGGTGACTCATGGCCGGGCAGTCCCTACACCAGCGGCGGTCATTCGTGCACGCCTCAACAGGGGCGTCTGGGAGCTCTTGGTGCGTTGGGTGGGCTGCCCCTATGCTGAAGCCACATGGGAGAAGCTCCAGGATTTCAAAGAGGCCCATCCGACATTCCAGCTCGAGGACGAGCTGTTTCTCCAGGAAGGCGGAAGTGTTGTGGACGCTTTTGTTGGCAAAGTCTATACTCGCCGTAACAAGAAAGCAATGCCCGCAACAGAGGGTTAGAGTCAGGGATAAGGTTGTTAGCAAGTTTGTTAGGCATGCAGGAGATTAGTTGGAAAAGGGGATAAAGTAATGGGTGGAAATGAGCTGGCCTAGCTGGCTTAATAGCTATATATATGTAATGACTTGATGGAAAGGAAATGAGACAAGAAAGAAAGTTCTTAAGTCCCAATTACCACAACAGGTAATAGTGTAGCTTGCCTGGTGTTAATGAAGGTCATCTCTGGACTCTTTTTTGAACATGTTACACATGCAAAACCCAAAGCCATATTGTTGGAGCCAACAAAACACTTAGATCTCTTTTGGTATAAGTCACGGTTCTATGCTTAAATATCATTGATGTAAATTAACTAATAGGCAATAGCTTTATGGCTGAGAAAGAGAAACTTAGAACAAATGCATTGTCTAATTTCAATTTTTGATCAGTCAAAAGTGGTTTGGACTTTGGATAAACTCTTACAATAGTTAATCTGCTAGGTGCTTTTATGTGAATTAGCGTTTGTTCTCCAATTATTTTTTCTTCCTTAAGGACCTTAACATGGCTTCCTACACCCATATTTTATACCTATTAGCTCAACTGTCAACAGCTGGCCTTAGAGAAACTGCCCTAACTTGTTCAATAATAACATACTAAATGGCCATGATGAAATACTCATCTTTTCCCTTTGGCACTTGCTTGAAGGAAAGCTATCTCGAAACTGACTAATGCTGATTGGAAGTGCTTTCAAAGTTGTCTCAGTGCTATCAAAGTTTTCTCAGTCCCTTCACTAAAAGCTAGTGACATTATCAATTCATTTCTCTTTCCTATGCGTGTTGTGCCTTACCACAAAAGATAGCGAGTTAAGTGACTGAATCCTTTTCTTTTATACTTTTAGACACTGGTGGTTTCTCTTGAGACAAAAATTGATGAAACAGAACAGATGTTTGAAGAAATGAAGAAAGCCAGAGAAGAGTGGCTCAAGAAAGCTACAGATGCAGAGTCAAAGATAAATGGGCTGACCAACACAATGCTAAGGTTCTTGCTATGGCATTGTCTACATGATATATAACCTCCTCGATGCTAATAAATCATATACATGTGTTCTTTTGCTGAATTTACCTTATTTTACATAATTTTCTTTTTGTTGTGTGATTGGCAGTCTTCAAGAAAAGCTAACTACTATGGAAGCTGAAAATCAAGTTCTCCGGCAGCAGGCACTGTTCCGTTCTCCTGTGAGAACAATACCTGACAACACATCTCCAAAATTTGTATGTGGTCTCTCTTTCTCTAACCCTGTCCAACCCCTCCATACCTCCGTTCTTCCCTGATAGTACTTGTGATTCTTTACATGCAACTGTTTGAGCACAAACATAGGTCTGCTGGTGTTTCTTTTCTTTTGCTTTAATCCATTTTCTGTTTGTTTTCTACCTTTTCATTATTGACATGCTTCTATGTCTTTCCACCATTGCAGAATTTGACTAATGGCAGTCCACGCATTGAGGAACAGATGGTCGGAAGCAATTACCTTATGCAACATGTTAAATCACTATCTACTGTTTGTGTTTTATGTTTGAATCTAAATTGGTCATTTCTCTCCAGACACCTCATGGCACACCTCCGGCTCCCAAGGAACATGGGAACTTCGCACAGCCAAGGGCATCCTTTTTTGAGAGGCAGCATGTACATTGACCTTTCTTTAATAGTTAAATGTTTTAAATCATTTAGTGAAGTTACAGGAACATGAAACATATGATGATTGGCTTTAACCATACATTTTTTTTGCAGGAGAGTGTTGATGCACTTATAAACTGTGTTACTGAAAATATTGGCTTCAGTGAAGGAAAGCCAATTGCTGCAATAACCATATACAAATGTCTCATTCATTGGAAGGTCTTTGAAACAGAAAAAACATCTGTTTTTGATCGGCTTATTCAGATTTTTGGTTCCGCAATGCAGGTATTCTCTGCTGCTGTTGATTCTATAGTTTTTTTTTGTAACAATGACTCTTGTTTTACAACCATTCTGTTCCTCGTAGATTTCTGTCATTTTAATCGATGTTCTTACAAATTTGGTATCATGTGTATTTCAGAAACATGATAGCAATGAGGATCTTGCATACTGGTTATCAAATTCTTCAACTTTATTGATTATGCTGCAAAAGAGCCTAAAAGCTGCTGGCGCATCAGGAACCACTCCACGTAAACGACCACAGACTCAGTCATCATTCCTTGGGAGGATGGTACGTTTTGTCGCTAACTTACTCTAGGAGCTGCAGATCCATCATCTGAACCTTCAAGTCCTTGTAACTTGGAGTTCATTTGTGTGTTAAACAATCATTCGATCAATACTACCTTTCCTATTCTTTTTAAAATTGCTGTTAACTTTTAGGAAACAATTCTTACCACTCATGTATCTACATGGGCCACGTGAAAATGACATTAGTAGATTTGTTGAGAGTACTTTCACAATATTATAATTTGATAATTTTACCAACATATTATTACTAAAGTCAATGGTTGTGTACTTGTGTCTACTGTTTAAGAAATCAAAATTTTCATGTAAGAGAAGTGAGGGGTATAATTAATCGTGAACAAAAGGCCTTGAAAGTGATCTTGGGGATGAAATAGTTAGTGCTCCCTTGGTCCCTCCCATGCTTCTGAGTGATGTTTTATATTCTGTAAAGTCTTTTGAATTCGACCTCATATATAAAAGAGTATCTAGATTAACCACATGGATATTGTCTTTGATTTGTCGTTAAAAGTATTTAATATTATAGTTTTCCTATTTTACACTAATATTGTTATCGAAATAAATGGGTAAGACAGGCTGTATCCTAACTCTTAGCATGGCATAGGTCCTGTTCTTTTCAACTTCTAAAAGCTGCTTTTCGGTTTTTCTACAGTAACTAGCTTTTAAACGGAGTATTTTTTCAAGATAGAGCCTACTAGTTAATTGTAGTACATACTTTACTGACTTCATTTATATTGGCAAAAATCGCATATGAGTTTCTGTTACTCTGTAATCTCTTGTACAAACAGCTCAAAAGTCACAAGCCGCAGCCAAAAGCACAAGCTGTAGCCAAAAAGAATAGGCCCATAGTTTGCACTACTGTTTTACTTCTTCCCATCATCAGATGGTCAGTACTTGATGGCTGCATTGTTTTGCTGGTGTCATGGGGTCAGGTGTTCCGCTCTTCAAACGTCACTGTTGATATGGACCTCGTGCGCCAAATCGAGGCCAAGTATCCTGCTTTTCTTTTTAAGCAGCAACTTACTGCATTTGTGGAAGGCTTATACGGAATGATCCGTGACAATGTGAAGAAAGAACTATCGTCACTGCTGTCACATGCTATTCAGGTATCTTACTTCCCATGTGATCTTCATCAGTTAATCTCATGTCTATTGAACCAGCAGTGGAAAAGACATGATATTGCACTCACACTGTTTAGGCTACTGTGAATGAATAAGAATAATCGTTCATGATGTGCATCTTAGTTCTCTTAAGCCCCCATTATTTTTTGACTACTCTATCCTTTATTGCATCCAATATTTTGCTGTTTCAATGCCTTGCCTGCAAGTGCTTGCAATGATTTATTATTTGCCTTTTGGTGTTAAGTTTTGGATTATGTTGGAACTGCAGGTCCCAAGAACCGTCAAAGCCAGTATGGTAAGAGGGCGTTCATTTGGGTCGTCCAGTTTGCCAAGGGGACGTTCATTTTCAAATCAAGGTAGCTATTGGCAGGCGATAGTCGACAATTTGAATGAACTCTTGAAAATCTTGCAAGAAAATTGCGTAAGTGTTAGCTACTTGCTCTACATACCTGCCCTACAACTAGTGGATAGTGTTCTAAACATTCTGCTAAAATTTTAGGTCCCTGCAATTTTTATTCGGAAGATATTTACCCAGATTTTCTCATTTATCAACGCACAACTTTTCAATAGGTAATTGTCTGCTGATTCTAGCAAACGTGTTTCCATTTTTTCCTGATGCATAAAGCTTACTGTTCTGCAGCCTTCTTGTACGTCATGAGTGCTGCTCTTTCAGCAATGGAGAATATGTTAAACAAGGATTGGCACAACTGGAGGTGTGGTGTGGAGAAGTCAAACCAGAGGTAATCATATGAGTGCAATTGCAGTATATGCTTGAGATTGTAGTAGAGGTGCATTATTGGCATTAATTTACTAATGTTATTAGTTGAAATCTGTTTTGAATTCCTGTGGCAACCAACAGATACGCTTTTTTAGTTTTTGGTGGCATTTTTAGAAATAGAGGGGCTTTCTAGTGGCATGGAGCAAAAAATTCCATTAAGCTGTACCATCTCACTACTGTGAGCAACAAATGTTCATATTGTAAATGATGGATAAGTCTCTGTGTTGGCTGGTGCTTGTGGGGCTGCAGCACATGGTGTTTTTGCTGCCCTTCTGGGACAGCATCTTAGACTAGTTTTAGGACAGCATCTTGACTAGCATCTAGGACAGCATCTTAGACTATAGGACAACATCTTGACTAGCATCTAGGACTAGTTTTAGGACAACATCTTGACCAGCATCTAGGACAGCATCTTAGACTAGCATCTTAGCATATGCTTGGCTGGTTAACAGCCTATAAATTTGTATCCCCAACTCCTCAGGTTGGCATGACATTGTGTAAGAAATAAACCCAGAAAATTGCCCTATCTCCAAGTGTCATCCTCTCGATGAGAGTAAGGATCTTGCTATCACCAAGAGTAAGAATCCAGCGACTAACAGTAAAACCCATTGGATTAACTGTTTTTCCTCTAATCTTTAATCCTGCATCATTTTATGGCATTTTTGTATTATTTTTCTTGTTTAACTCAAATGTTTTCAACACAAAAATCTCAAGACTAATTACCTATTTTTTCTTTGCTCCCCACCTAACTGTTAAATGCTAACAGTACACAGGATCTGCATTGGATGAACTCAAGCACATAAGGCAAGCTGTTGGTTTCTTGGTATGTTACATCCGCATGTGCTTCTTTTTTATATCCACTCTTTATTACTAGACCAATTCCTCCATGCTATCATTGCCTATCCTTAAATTGCCCTCAAGTCATGTACCACATGGTGGAAGCTAATGCGAGAACTGAAGTCTGGAAATTGTTAAAGGAATAACAAGATATAATGTGGACTCAATGATTATGGTCAGTGTAAAACATATTATGGGATTAAATCCAGTTATAATGTGGCCAGAGTGTCCAAGATGTCAATCTTTACATCGTACCTAAATATACGAGTGAAATCAGTATATGAGTATACCTAGCTTTCTAGGATGTAACTAAATCTGTTTTGTTTTGTTGGAGCAAAGGAAATATATCAAGGTTTTGTACTCACGTAATAGGCTATCTTTTTTTTTAAAAAATAATTGCATGGTGTTCTCTGCAAGCCGATCCACTGTTCGCAAAGTATCATTTTATTCAAAAAGGAAAAGAAGACATTTTGCAAATCCATATTGCTACTGGAACAGTTTTTGAAGCTTTTACACCACACATCAAATTCATACGACTACATATGGGGCAGCATAAACCCTTTTGGTGTGTCGATAGAAATATGTGCCCTGGCCTGCAACCTAGCTGACTACACGGTGGTCAATTTTATCTGCTTGGTAAGGTGTGCAGCAAAAACCAATGAGGGATTAGTTTCTTCCCCTGTAGGTTTCTTTGATGAAGCTAATATTGACAGTTGATGTTTGTACTGTGTTTCATTCTATAAAAAGGTGGTTTGATTTTTACGTTGGCTTGTCGAGTCTAACATAACCTTCTTTTAAGATGTACCGAAAACGTAAGAAGGGGTAGAGGCTGACTAAGACTAATGTGGGAGGAAGCAATTAAAAGAGACTTGAGGGATTAGAATGTATCCAAAGAATTAGTTTTAGATAGAAGTGTATGGAAGTTAGTGATCCATGTACTAGAACCCTGACATGGGAAGAATGTTGAGGGGCGATGTTTTAGGCTTTTGGTTCAAATGACAGGATGTAGGGCTTAAGATTTTAGCCTTGTAGCCTTGTAGGTTTTATTACAAGGCTCTCATTTCTTTGACCTTCGAGGATATTTCATTTCTAGTTTACCTTAACTTGTTTGGAACAAAAGGCTTTGTAGTTGTTGATGTTTGTACTATGTCCCAGAGATTAGCGATGCAAGTGGGCCAATTAGGGTTCAAAAACCCAGCGGTTACCAGCCGGTAACTACCGGTTACCGGTTTTACCGGTGGGGACAGGTAACCGGAAAAACCAGCCGAATTCAAATGTTGTTTTTGAATTTTGACCGCTTTTGTCCGGGTTTTTCGGTTACCGGCCGGTTTTCTGGTTACTGGACGGTTTTTCCAGTTACCGGTTTCAAAACATCCCAAAATCTAAATTTTGTTTTTCGAAGTTTAACTGGTTTTTTGGCCGGTTTTCCAGTTACCGGCCGGTTACCATTACCGCCCGCCGGGCGGGTTTTCTCCTGGTTCCGAGATTTGTATCCTTGGGGCCAATCCACCGACCCATTTCACTTAATTGGTGGTTCACTTTCCACTTAATTGGTGTTTCACTTTTTGCACATAACCCTTCCATTAGTGGTGAAGCAAAATAACCAGGATGGGTTTGTGGGTCGGCCCGACCCGCCCAACTTGCTTCCTTCCCACATCTTACATGGAGTTTGCAATATGAATTTTCAATACTGATATATTTGTGGTGTTGTGAAGGTCATATTCAAAAAGTTCAGGATTTCGTATGATGAGATAGCCAATGATCTCTGCCCAGTAAGCTCTCTCTCTCCCCCTGTCTGTGTGTGTGTGCAGTGTTGATGGACATTGCATCTACTCTGGTATTATTCAGGTACTAAGTGCATTGCATCTACTCTGGTATTATGCAGGTACTAAGTGTCCAGCAGCTTTACAAAATATGCACTCAGTACTGGGATGACAAATATAACACAGAGAGCGTGTCTGAAGAAGTAAGTGGATAAAGTCTAATATTTTATATGTTTCAATGATAATCATGATAGTCATCCTTCTTAGTTTACTGAATATGCTATACAGGTGGCTCTATAACAAGATAATTTCACACAGGTCCCTACGTTTTTCCAGATTTTTTTAAATCCAAATCCTATTTTTCTGTTTTTGCCAATGGAGTACCTTTATTTTTGAGGGGGGTTGCAAATTGCAGTGGGGTCCTTGCTGTTATGTACCATCAGAATAGTAACAATTGTGATGATCAATTGGGAAAGTGGTAATTTTATGATGTGGAAAATACTTTCTAAAGTGCCACAAATCACTAAAATTTCCACTGTGTAACTCAAAATTAGATAACCCACCTCACCACAACCTGAACATGCTTCTTGAGGTGGCACTCCATCCAAATTCTAGCTTTCCAATCAGCACTATGCATGGAGAATGTCTGCCATAGTGGCGCTATACCATAAGCGGTGCAGGCCTAACAATGCATTTTTACATTATACTGCTACCATTTCTTCCCACTCCACCTTAATTTAGTTAACCACCTGGGTGTGTATATTAGAGTCTGCCGACTTGTGACAACTAGTCGTATATGTAACACATTATTTTACCCTAGATGCAACTGGGATGTAATAAGCCCATTTCTGCAAGCAAATATATGGGAAATTTAGTTAGGTGCCATTCCAAAGTTTGCGTTTCTATGAAATGCCACTCTAAAGTTTTGAATCTATTCAATACAATTCAGAACCACTTATACATCAGTTAAATGCCATTTCTTCCGAATTTCACCATTTTTCTTATTTTCCTGGTTTCCCATTTTGAATTGACCTTCGCCTTTTCATAGAACATAGAATAGCCAGCTAAAATTTAGAGCTCATTGATTTGCTTCTTGATTGTAGGTTCTTGAGGAGATGACAACATTGATCACAAGGGAATCAGGCCAGGATACTTCTTCAGACAGCACCTTTTTGCTGGATGATGAAATAAGGTGGTTGAAAAAAGTTTACTATACCATTATCTGGTTCATATGCTAAACACTGGGGTTTTGGATTTTGTTTGTGTCGCAGCATGCCCATATCACTTGAGGAGATAGCAGATTCTATGGATGCCAAGGAATTTCAGAACGTGGCCCCACCACCAGAACTTGTCGCAATCCCTGCCTTCCAATTCTTAAAGAGCTGAGCCCTCAGAGCCAAAGCTGTGGCCTATTCATTCCCGTAGCATATAATGCAACACCGGCAGACCTTTATTCTTCCATCAATGTTGTAAATTCAACCTAGGGTTTCCTCTATACTCTCTGTCCTTGCAGTCCCTGTTGTGCCTGGTAAATTATTCCTTTCCTACCTAGGTTGTTTTTTTCTCCCCAAGTTTCTGTTGGCTGGGTTGGGAATATTTTTTTTTGCCCTCCCAAAATGAATGTGTGCAATGCATAAAGATTGAAAGTATTCATTTTTTGTAGGCATGGCGTTGTACACTCAAAACGCCATGCTGGGGTACCTGAAGGAGATAGCAGTTAGAAACCCCCAACACCATTTGTTTTCTATCCATGTTCTATTGCATTTGATTGTACAGAATTATTGGAAAATGTGAATAACTGCTGTATTTAAATAATTTGTTTGAAGGAATTCATGTGTTGTGAATTTGTCTGTCAATGTTTTCTTTTTCCTAATCGAATCATGGCCTCTTACATGTACTTGTGTATGACTTGTGGCTGATTGAGAAAAATACTTAGGTTTGTCTCGTGCACCATGAGCTATGGTACTACTAACCCTATCAGTTTGGTAATTAACGTAAAAAAACTCAAGAAATGCGCAGGTCCAACCAAGTGAATGATTTCCTCTTAAAAAAATTAAAATTTAAACTTAATCGGTGGCAACAAAAAAGATGACATCCCCATGGAGAATTCTATAAATGAAGTTTTATAGTACTCTCTTTAGTGTGGAATTGTGATGTTTGGACGGTTTTCAGAACGTAACTTTTCACTAGATTTTATTGTAATATATTTACAAAACCTAATAAAATTGTAGTGCTGTGAAAGTAGTTTTTTCGAACAAATTTATACATACCATTTTCACATGTTTGATATAAATATTCATTGAAATATCAATAACTAAGTCTACAAAATTTGGCTGGACGCATCAAACATCACTCTTTTGTGATTGGAGGAAGAACTACCTAAGCCCAAAATAAGTGTTACTGGAATGGAAAACGTCTATGCGTAGTCCTCAATTCTTATGGGTTAATTTTCGTCCATCATCTCTAATACCGTTTAGAATTCATCCATAAATATCAATACAAACTATATAATACCCCTTGGGTTGTTTCACCTCGGTTTTGACCCAACTAGTGTCTAAGTTAGACCCTAGCTGGCGTCTACGTTAAGACTGTGGGTAGGGTCCAAATGTAATAGAGAGGGGGGAGAGTATGACAGATGGCGTCTACGTTATAGGGGTAGGGCCCGCATGTCTACTTCCTCTTGCCTGTGACGGAAATAAAGGAGGGTGACGGGTGTTTGAGCGGTGATCACTAGCGGCGAGGGAGGTGGTGGTGGGCTCTAGCGAGGGGCAAAACAGAACCCTCGCAACACTACCGTCTTTGTCGGAGAAGGCACTGAAAGTTGGCCTGAGGGGAGGAGAGAGAAAGAGTCGCAGCTGCTTCCATGAAACAACGGTGAACAATGGCAGTGGAGGGATGCACAAGAAAGAGGACAAGAAGAGAAGCACAGTGAGCAATGTCTTGGGTGAGGAGGCACTCATGATAAGCCCGACGACTGCAGGCTGCAGCTGGTAGGAGAGAATGGCATGATGGTGGCACTTCGGTGAGGGGTGGTAGATGGGGATCGGGGGAAAAGAAAAAGGAGGAGAAGAGCTAACTAGCGGTAGGGTTGGATGCAAGGGAGACCTCACCTTGGTGGAGATCGGGCAGGGCAGAGTTGGCTGTTGTTGAGGAAGACGACGGTGGTGACTACTCTTAGGCACCAAATCTCATACAGAGTAGTGGAAATGACCTTGCCTTTGCTTCCCTACCACCGCCCTTCTTTCTCACCACCGCATCGCTATGGCCACATGTTCTTCCGCCCTATCCTCACCACCAGGCAGCCACTAGATCTTATGAAAGGAGGGCGTGAAGACGAGGAAACACTGATAGTGGCTACATCCATGCGCAGCTTTCATCAGGGTATCCATAGTGTATATAACCCAAGGGGCCTTAAGGTGGGTCCTATCTAAACCTTAAGGCCGACTCCATAGTGTATATAACCCAAGAGACCTTAAGACGGTCCCACTCAGCAGATAAAAAAATTGTATTTTAATGCTTGTGGCCAGGTCTTTAGCTTGAGGACCAGCCTTAAACCTTTTTTGCTTATAGCCTGCTTAAGGTTACCCCTGTAATGTATAAGGTTGATCTTAAGGTGACTTAAGACCCTCTATTTTCATACACTACAGATGCCTTCATGCAGCGATGACACCCGGCTCGGATGCCAGGTGAGTCAAAACCAGGGTCAAACAGTTTGAGGGGGTATCATTTAACTGGTATTGATACTTAGGGAATGGATTCTAAATGGTATTAGAGACGAAGGGCAAAAATTAAACTATAGGAAGAGCTGAGGGACTAGGGATGAACTTTTTCCTATTGAAATTGATTTTGGTCTACGTTACAGCGCATCATTGTCTTTTTGTTTTTTCAAGGCCAATATTACTATTAACAACACATTGGTAGAGGTTTCAAAGTGATTATTATGCAATTACTATGGGCAAATATTACTATTAATAACATATTCGTCAGGGAGACCTGATCTTACTGTATCTCTTCTTGGTTTGCACGGAGGGTCTGTCTTGCATGGTCGAGTCAGTTGGAGGGGCCGTTTATATTGTCTTTTACTAATGGTTTTTGACTTTAGTTTATGAATAGTAATAACTTGTAGAGAGCTATAGAGCGTGAAACTCGCGTGCGATTTTGACCGATATAAATAAAGTTATTATAATGTGTAATACAATAGACTAGCAGACTCCACCTTAAAATGACACTCCGTTTGAAAGTTAGATACTAAAGAAAAGCTATTTACTGTAGAAAAGTAGCTTAGAATCCAATATGAATAGGGCCTCGCAAAAGGAGCACGTGTCAGTGTTGATCCACCTTGGATCTAATGCTTATTATTCGCGTATGATTGCATTGTGTTTACCAATGCATCGTCGTGGGGTGCTTAGCGTTTGCTTGATACCTTGTGCGCACCATCGTGGTATTCTTCAGCAAAAACAGTAGTGATGAAATGAAGGAGGAGGTGTTGGAGTATCTCTATAAGCATAGGGGGGACGATGATATCTTGGTCTCCCTACGGTCCACTGATGATGCCTTGGAATACATGCCCTTGAGGATTCGGAGTCCAATGAGGGATGGAGTGCCAGAAAGCCAAGCTTTGAGCTGAAACTTGCAAAGAAGATCAAATGGTGTATTTCTAACTATTGGTGGGGCGGTAGTGCTGATAACAGCAAGATTCATTGGCAACGATGGTCGGAATCGGCCCACTCAAACTTAGAAGGATGGTGATATAGATCAACTAGTAAACTAGCTGATACGTAGGAGTGGCACGACCTTCATGGTACGAAAGTAGGAACTAGGGTTTCGGCGGCCTTGTTTTCCTTCTCCTTGCGGCTATGGTGGCAACATCAAGCTTCTCTCCTTGCGGTAGCAATGGGATTTAGGGTTTCAACAACCCCCATTGCTTCTTGCGGCTATGGCAATCAGCAGCAGTGAATGAACGATAAGGTAGATTGCACTAGTAACTTGCACGAACTAGAAGCAATCAGATCAACTTCTCTAAACCATGAGCACTGTTCATGAATTGAAGAAGGGAATCATATAGATTCAATCAATGACTTGAGAGCAGCTCACAACTCCCAATTCACGTGTCGCAGCAAACCCTAATTGGGAAACCCTCGAGAATCACGCACGGTATTGTGTACAAAACCATTATGATTTTTTTTGGTATTTTTCTCAACTCAAAGCAATCTAATCTAAGGTACAATGGGGTATGCTCCTTGGCCTTATATTGGTGCCCAATGGCATGGCCATACACACGCATGCATGGCTCAAGGTCGACTCAGGCTCAATTCATGTATACAACTCGGACTCCCTAAGAAAACCGATTTCAATTCTCCTAAAAACTAGACTCCTCAAATAAACCTCAAATAAACCAACATGGTTTTTGGAATGACTCCCCAAAATCGATTACAAACTGATCTCAGACTCGGCCAACCTTAACGCACGACAAAAACAACTTGGACTCATCTAGATGGAAATAACAAATTTGGAGACAGAAACAAACTCAAGAGATGCAAAGTTCGGATTGGATTCTGTTTCAATGGCTGACTTGGATCCAAACCGATCCCACGTGGACTCCTTCCTGGCTTGATTTGGCTCTCCTAGTCCCTGGATTGTTTCTTTCCTAGCTCGGCACCTTTTTCTGGCTCACCCCTCCTGGCTCCTCTCGGCTTCCTCTTTCTTTATGCACAAGTCAAGTGCAAGTAAAAGGAGTCCATTTTAGACTTAGTTCATGGCTGGCTTGGTCTTCTGGCTCCTCATGCATAATTACCTGGCTAGGATTCCTTCCCTCTTTTCTTTCTTTCTTTCCAAGATAGCCAACCTGTAATACCACTAAAATGCAAAGGGAAAATAAAAAGAAAGAGAGTAGAATTTTGCCGTCAGATCCATCGGCTTTTAAAATGCCGAATAAAAATAGCGCTCACAGAGGTTCACAGACCATTCGGGGCCGGTCGACACCTCTCGCTATTGTGGGCTTCGTCATTCGGCGAAAATTTAGCCAACGCCTACTTTTACCGACTTACCTGCTGCAGTAGAAACCCCTAAAGCATAGTACAAAGCCCTTTGAACCAAAATGCCCATGGGCAGTCAGGTATATGAGAGAGGAATGGGAGTTAGGTGAGGGCGTTCTGATCATTTCACAAAACCGGAGGCTGCCCCAACCATGCTCTTATAAGCTAGCACCGTACAAGCTAGCCCCACAGAAAGCCCCATTCTCATTTCTCTTCCCCTCTTCTTTTCCCCACTGAACCAGCCCCCACATAGCCACACCTTTCGGCCGACACGAGGTAAGTACAAGGTAAGCTATCAATCAGTGGAACACCGCACATGCATCCCTCACCAAGCATCGCAATCATGCACATAGGGTAGGAAGGGGGAAGTGAGGGAAAAAGTTTACCGAAGGTACAGGCGCTGTGGTAATGGCATGCCGTCATTGGTGAGCTAGGTGCTCCCGACAGCCGTCCCATGCCCCTGGTGCACGAGAAGGCCTCGAGCTCCACCATGAGCACACCTTGTTGCACACCACCACTGCATACACCACCACCTAAAACCCATGCATGGCAGAAGGACACCAGTCATAAGTAGTAACTAAAACGGGACAAACACACACAGAGAGAGAGAGAGAGAGAGAGAGAGAGAGCGAGAGTGAGAGTCGAAGTGGAGCTCGGCGGCCATGGTCATGGCCATGGTCGGCCGGAGCGGCAAAACCTTGGACGGTGAGCCCGATGGAGGGGTCGAAAGGGAGGCATGGCACCAGCCAGCTATGAGCCGCGGCCGGTGAGTCAGAGGAGAGGCCTAGACCGAGGGGAGCCAGGGCGGCCGGCGCCGATGACTAGCGGCGCCAGTTAGGGCTGGAATTGGGCGCATGCGGGAGAAGGCGGCCGGCGGTAGGGCAACGGCAGATCCGCCCGGATCGGCCAGGTCTGGGGAGGATGTAGGTGGCTCTTGCAGGAGGCGACAGAGGAGGTTGCTGTCGTCGAGCTAGTGGCCGCGGTGGGCCAAGTGGCCGGCAAGCCCAGGGTGGCCACAAGGCGCTTGCACTTCGCTTGGGGAATAGAGAGAGACAGAGTGGGAGAGGAGAAGAAGGCGGGGGCGGCGGAGGAGCCGGCGGCGACGAGCCGGCCGACGACGCCGAGCCTGGCCGCACGCCGCCGTGCCGCAGGAGCGCCGGCGCGATCACGCAGCGTCTTGGCGTCTTGCAGCGCGTCTTGCGAGAGAGAGAGAGAGAGAGAGAGAGAGAGAGAGAGCAAGAAATGGGAGGAGGAAGAGGTGGCCGTTCAGCCGAACCAAATAAAGGGGAGGAAAACAAAGAAGGGAGGAAAGAAAGAAAAGGAAGAAAAAGAAAAAAAGAGAGAAAAGAAAAAGGAAGAGGAAAGAAAAGAAAAGAGGAGAACAAAAGGAAAAAAGGGGGTTTGGTACTTGCGTGTCGGGTCCTTAACCCCGTGCGTTTTTATGCCAGAGTCGGAATATGCGCATAGATTATCACCGCTCACTTAAGCACTGGTTTCGTTTTAATGTATTAAGTCAGATTAATTGCTTGTTTAGGTGGAGTCCTGAGTCGACGCCGTCTTCGCTTCGCTCCGCTTGGCTAACATGCAAGTACATGGTAGAACAGTGGATTGTGGTGAATGATTGGTATTTTATGTCTTCCGTGCCATTTTCTATAGTACTTATGATTACGTGCTAATCATACTTTGATGAGTGTTGCTTATGATTAGGTGCCAACAGTGAAAGCATGTTGCATCATGCATTGCACTCATACACAGACAATAGGACCTACTTTGGTAGGCACTCCACAGGAGTGGAGTTTGGATCCCTGTATAAAAGAGGACGGGGGTTGAGTGGTTCATCGACGGGTGAACACTCCGATATACCGGTATAAGCTACAGTACAGATGCATTGCATGAAACCAGAACAGAACAGTGATACAGTTATAGGTGCATTGTATTGCTTAAAAATGACAATAGTAAAATAGTTACAGGGACAATGAGGAACAGTTCACGGAAATGGGAAGTGATAATAGTAGAATAGTCACGGAGATAGTGAGGAACAGATCACAGAAATGGGAAGTGATAACAGTATAATAGATACAGAGATAGTGAGGAACAGATCACAGAAATGGGATGTGATAACAGTAGAATAGTTACAGAGATAGTGAGGAACAGTTCATAGAAATGGGAAGCAATAACAGTCAAATAGATCCAGAGGTGGTGTTGTACAGTTCACAGAAATGGGAATTATTAAAGTAGTGTGTGAACGCCACTGTTTTATTGTGTACTTGCTGGGTTCCTGGACTCACCCTTGCTTTGTTTGTTTTTTAGGTAACTGTTGAGGATGTCATGCACAGGCGGGAGTAGCACAGGAATAATCTTATGAACCAGCATCACTCCTTGTACCACTTTTGTCAGAATATTTTAGACTCTACTAGTAAGCTAGAATAGTTGCTTAAAAATGGTATGGTGTAAGAGGTCGCTGCTTCATGAATAAAGTCAGTTTGTTTAGACTGGTTAGCAGTTGTTCAAAATAGTATTATTATGCAATGATGGTAACACTCTAGGCCTAGAGGATGGGCGGGGTGTTACAAGTGGTATTAGAGCGGGCGTTAGGTCCGTGGTAAAGAAATTTGATGACTTAGGTTAATTATTCAACTAAAATTTGACTTAGGCTTGATAATAAAATTTGACACACATTGGTACACCATAGGATGGGGAATGGGTCTTGCATTGTATTTACGCTTTCGTTAGCTTTGATGTTGATTTGTGTTGTTGAGATAGACGTTTGTGGGCTAGTTGTGTGATTGGCTATCTATCATGAACAGATATGCCGAGAGGTAGATGACGCGGTCGTGGTCAAGACCGTGGAGGTCGCGGCTGGGGCCGTGGCCGTGATTGTGCCCAAGCGGAGCCACCGCTTGAGGTTCAGCAGGAGGCACCCGGCGCAGAGGTTACTTCTGCTGAACAGTATGTAGCTAGAGATCTAGCAGGTCTTCAGCCTTGCTGCAAGAGTTCATAGAGGAGGTCCGTGCGCTTCGCCGTCAAGCGCCGGCAGCCGCTGCTACGGCCATACCCGTTGCTACCCCTACTGCCGTTCCGGTTGTACCAGAGGCAAGATTGGGCCTTCGCGAGTGGAATATAAGTTCATGATTGTTGAACAAATCAATATAAGTTCATGTGGAATAACAAAGAAATAACACTCGATCTTTGACTTCTTCCCAAATTGTGACTGATAATGTGCAAAAGAAAGAAGTGTAAATAGAGAGTGAAAGAGGGCGAGAACACAAGAGTATAATTCCATAAAAGGTGAGCGAGAGAGAAAAGCTGAAACTGAGTGGGAAAACCAAGAGCGAGGGAGATAAAAATTTAATAATGATAGCTACAAAATTTGAATTGAGAGAGATGAGATATGTCCCACTTTGGTTCACTTTGTTTTGCTATACAAAGAAGCTTTGATTACTACTAATGACTTAACATCTCTTCCTAGCATGGTTTCCCAAGTTTTGTAGGCTTACGATGACGTGTTTTTGGAGGAGGTGCCCACTTGTCTACCACCCATTCGAGGTATTGAGCATCAAATTGACTTGGTTCTGGAAGCCCCTCTTCCTAACCGATCGCTGTACCACACAAACCCCGAGGAGACAAAAGAAATTTAGTGGCAAGTGCAAGCACTCTTTGTATGTACGTGAGAGTCTTAGCCCTTGTGTCATTTCTGTTATTCTTGTCCCTAAGAATGATGGTACTTGGAGAATATGCGTAGATTGTAGAGCTATCAACAATATAACTATTCACTATCGTCATCCTATTTCTAGGCTAGATGATATGTTTGATGAGTTAAGTGGTTCTACTATCTTTTCTAAGATTGACTTGCATAGTGACTACCATCAAATAAGAATGAAACATGGTGATAAATGAAAAACTGCTTTTAAAATAAAATTTAGATTATATGGATAGTTAGTGACTCCTTTTGGTTTGTCCAATGCTCTTAGTACATTCATGCGCTTGATGAACCATATTTTGAGACACTTTATTGGGAAATTTGTGTTAGTTTACTTTGATGATATCCTAATATATAGCCGATCTTTGGATGATCATGTTGAACATATCAAACAAGTGCTAGAAGTTCTTAGGTGGGAACGATTGTAGGCTAATATTGAGAAGTGCACTTTTTGCACTAGTAAAGTTGTGTTCCTTGGCTATATTGTCTTAGCTCATGGAATTGAAGTTGATGAATCTAAAATTGAAACTATTCGAAATTGGCCTACTCATGTGAATATTAGTCAAATTGGTAGCTTCCATTGGCTAGCTGATTTTTATTGGCGATTTGTGAAAAATTTCAAAACCATTACTGCCCCATTAAATGAATTAATTAAAAAAGGAGTCACTTTTGAATGGGGAGCAAAACAAGGTGAAGCTTTTGCTAAATTGAAGAAATATTTTTCCGAAGTACCATTGCTTGTTTTACCTAATTTTACTAAAACTTTTGATATTGAATGTGATGCTAGTGGAATAGGTATTGGTGGTGTTTTGATGCAGGAAAGAAAACCTGTTGCATATTTCAGTGAGAAACTTTATGTTGCACAATTGAATTATCTTATTTATGATAAATAATTGTATGCCCTTGTGCGTGTGTTAGAAACTTGGCAACATTATCTTTGGTCTAAGGAATTGATCATACATTTTGGTCATGAAGCTTTAAAATAATTAAAAGGCCAAGTAAAATTGAATCGTAGACATGTTACGTGGGTAGAATTTATTGAGACCTTTCTATGCATTGTCAAATATAAGAAAGGTAAAGAGAATGTGGTTGGTGATGTATTGTGTAGAAAACATGTGCTTTTGACTCACTTGAAAGTAAAGATGCTAGGGTTAGAAAGTTTGAAGGATTTATATGCTTCTGATTGTGATTTTTCAACACCATATTCTGATTGCAAAGATGGAAAAGGGTGGGACAAGTTTCATATTCATGATGGTTTTCTCTTTTGCATGAATAAGCTATGTGTTCTAGATTCTTCTATGCGTTTTTACTGTTGCAGTAATCTCATGTAGGAGGATTAATGGGACATTTTGGATGAGTGAAGATGTACCTGATATTGGCCGATCACTTCTATTGGCCAACGATGAGGCAAGACATTGAGAGGTTTGTTCAAAGATGCATCACGTGCCACAAAGCAAAGTTGAAACTCAATCCACATGGTTTGTATACTCCACTTTTAGTTCTTAGTGCTCCTTAGGAAGATATTAGCATGGATTTTGTGTTAGGATTTCCTAGGACTAAGAGGGGGATGGACTCTGTGTTTGTATTCGTGGATAGGTTTTCTAAGATGTCACATTTTATTCTTTGTCATAAGAGTGATGATGCATCGTATGTAGCTGACTTGTTTTTCAAGGAGATTGTGAGACTGCATGGGATGCCAAGAACCATTGTTTCAGTTCGAGATGTCAAGTTTATGAGTTACTTTTGAAAAACTTTGTGGACCAAGTTGGGACAAAGTTGTTGTTTTCAACGACTTATCACCCATAGACAGATGGACAAATGGAGGTGGTGAACCATACACTTTCCATGTTGCCGCGTGCCATGATCAAGAAGAACTTAAGAGTGGGTACATTCTACAACTCAATTGTGTCCATTTGAAATGGTGTACGACTTCAAACCAATCACACCACTTGATTTGTTACCACTCCACTATAAGAACATGCTAACATGGAAGCTTCCAAGCATGCTAATTTTGTGAAAAAGCTCCATGAAATGATCAAAGAGGTAATTGAAAAGAAGGTACGTGCTTGTGCTTCCAAGGCTAACAAATTTAGGAAGAAAGTGCCTTTTGAACTAGGTGACTTAGTGTGGGTTCACCTTCACAAAGAATGCTTTCTGGAGAAGCGTAAGTCCAAATTGATGCCCCATGGTGGTGGACCTTTCAAAGCACTTGTCAAGATCAACGACTATGCATACAAGATTGAACTTCTGGGAGATGATTATGGGGTAAGTACTGCATTTAATGTTGCTGATTTATCACCCTTCTTTGGACAAGATGATGCAGAGTCGAGGACGACTCCTTTTTAAGGAGGGAGGATGATGAAGACATCCCTACTATACATTCATCTTCCACTCCAAGTGGGCATGACAAAGCTATTAATGAGGCTCTAAAAGGTCCTATGAGAAGAGTAAGGGCTAAGCTACTCCAACAATAGGTGCTGAGTTTCCTATTGCTTTAGATGAGAATGGTATACCACCTTATGCAAATACATTGTGTGTTATCAGATTTAAAGCAATGGAACATCAAGTAGAGAAGGACCAACCGGCCACAATCAAGAGAAGGAGGCCCATGCGGCTGGCCAAGGAAGAGGAGCCCTTGGCCTATGCGGCCAAGAGGCCTTGACCCATGCGGCCGAAGGCGGAGGGGACAGGGCCATGTGGCCAAACTCTAGGAGAGGCAATGCAACGGAGTCCGAATTACTTGGAGATGCAAGACCAAGTCTTAAGTGGCCAGTCCATAGCCCAAAATGAGATAAATACAAATGTTTATACTTTTGTGAACTCATGTTTTCCATTTCGTGAGCTAAGCCCAACTTGTAAACAATTGGGCTAATTAAGCCGAGTAAGGCCTTAGAACGTGTGTGTGTGTGTGTGGGAACCCTAAGCCCATGTGTGAGGCGTGTGCCCAAGATGTGTGTGCAAGGAGGGGGGTGCGCACCCCCCAAAGGCAGCCGCCACCCTCTCTTGGAATAGAGACCACCTTTTGAGAAAATCAATCTACTACTGTTCATGGCTTGTGTTCTTCCTTTCTGCCGAATTCTATAGAGTATTAAGGAGTATTATTCAATCAAGATTGTTCAACCTTTCCGCTGGGAATTGGGTGTACGATAGATCTTCGCTTGGTGGTCAGCGAAATCGACGCGGGTGTGTTTTGGTGGATTAAAGAGTATTCGTCCCTTACACCGGTATTGGAGGATCACTATGATTTATCAAGACTCCTGTGAGTATCCTATTTTATGTCACCCCATATCATCTGCCCATCTAAGCTTTGACCTATAAGAAAGAGTTGTACTTGGATTCCCCTAGGGCTGCCCCTCTCTCACTTAGGGGTGAAAATGGATTAGATAGTTTTTGGTCGATCTGAACAATTTTTGAATATGGAATATTTCGGCTCGGATTTTTCTCAGATAGTCTCGGATTGGAAACAAATACGGATTATTTGTTTTGGAAACAAATACGAATATGGTAGCACACTATCCGTCAAATACGAATACGGACTGGGACTATCCGAGGATGACGGAGTCTGGAAATCTGGCCTGTCATCCCAAGCCCAACTCACCGGCCACCGTTGCCGTTGCTCTCCTCCTGCACACGTCGCCACCCGCTGACCTCACGCGGGCACGACCGCGTGCTTGCTGTCATTGTCGAGATGGGCCGCGTTGCCGTGGCCTCGTCCTCCCCGGCCTTCTCCCAATCTCCCTCTCTCTTCTCTTGCTGCACCACAGCCATCCGGCTGCCTAGCCAACTCATCGCCGGCCTTTGGCACTGCCACAACATGTGCTATGGATGCTGGAGCTTCTCCTATTGTCTCCCTGGCATGGTTTTGTCATCTTCGGCGAGCTCCTATGCCGCCTCCATGCCTCCATGCTCCCACCACCCCAAAGCTAGGCCAAGCCAGCATTGATGAGGACACAGCCACCGCGCGGTCCATAGAACAGATTCATCAGACCACACCACAGTCCAGTAGTCCATAGCACACCCACACGACACACACAAACGGGAGGGGCTCGGTTGTGCACACACTTGGAAGCGGTAGCTCTCAGCGGAGAAGAGCAGAGGCATGCAAATCCAAGCGACAACACGTTGATCCTGTGGTCGAGGCACCTCTTGGCTGAGCAGCACATCGGAGGCTCCAGGCACAGGGGCGGGCTTGTGGTGCATTCCACCAAGCCAAGAGTGAGGCTCGTGGCCATGCTGACTATTGAGGGTGGGAATCATCGGCATGTCAGTGGGGGAATCGCCATCGTCGGCGAGCGAGACACTGAGACCCGAGAGACACGAGTAGACGACAGTGGGGGGTTGGAAGAGGATGAACAAATAGGAGACATGGGTAGTGGTGACTATGTGGGGAATGGGATGCTAGGAGGGGTGGGGATGAGGTAAGAAAAATGCTAGGGTTTAGTTAGTTGGGGGGTAATGGAGGGCTGAGATGATTTCAATCCAATGGTATAGAATGGATGGTTGAGAATATGTTGATACATAAATTATTTTAAAAGGGGTACAAGGGAATTTTGGGGTAAGTTTGTCAAAAGAACTTTAAACAAAAATTGGTATTTTTCAGTATTTTCTAAATATTATATATATTTCAAGCTTAAAATTTACAAGTACAAGAAATTATTGATTGGTTAAGTCTCACGTGAAGTGTTTCATCAATTTAATATATTATTTATATTTTACTTAGAATCGTCATTAAAATTATGATGCTTCAAATGGTCACAAAATGACCTTTTTCTTATAGTGAGTGTACATGTGTTGAAATTGGTTCAGTTCAGGGAGCTGCTATGTCACCGTATACTGTTGAAGTAGTCAACTAAAGTGACAGAACAGTGTGGAAAGTACCATTAAGTTTCTCTTCATATTCGTTAAATTTCATGAATGTTTTGATAAGATAAACTATTTATGTGTTTTCGTTGATTTTGGATGTACAGTTTAAAGGGTTTACTTGTTCCGATAAATATTCATGACCGTATTCATTTTGATTCGTATTCATTCTGTATTTGTTTTTGACATTATTTGTATTTGTATTCATATCCGAGGTATCTATATTTGTATCTACATCTAAGAAAAAAAAATATGAAAACAAATTTGGTAGAGGCATTATCCGTCCGTATTCGATCCGTTTGCATCCCTACTCTCACTAAAGGGCAGCCACCACCTTCCCCAGCGGGATGCACCTCTCTAGGGTTTCCTTTCTTTTCCCTAGGGCTTTGCCATGGCTGCTCCAAGAGATAAACAGGGAGGCAAGGAAGAGATTGAGAAGGAGAAGAAGAATTCACATGTTTTCTTCATTAGATCTTTTTTGATGTGTGGGTAATCCTCTAATACTTTCACCACATCCTGTAGATAAACTTTAGGGTGAATTAATTAACTTGGTAATTATGGTGTGATTAGCCCCGTCGGTAGTGCTAATTCTCATTTAGAATTGCTAGGTTTTTTTGGTTTTGCACAGTTTATATCTAAACGATTTTTGAGGGCCTTGAATGGTGAATCCGAAAAGGTGACATGCATAAGATTTGTAGATAACTTTCTAATCTTTCCAAAAAACTCAAGATCATTAAATTCCATTAGGTAGATTGTAAAATATGGTCCTTAGAAATCTGTTATTTTGTAGATCATTACAATTGAGTGATGCCATGGTTTTTAATGGTTGAAGTCTTTAGGAAGATTGAATCAGGTTTGGTCAATAACTAGCGAGTTGTAGATATTTTCATTATTTTTCCATAAAGTCCTAGATCATTAAATTTGGATGGGTATATTGAAGTTATGGTTTTGGGAATGTGTCTGTTCTAAAATTGTTTTCATTAGATGCAGTAGTGGAAATCGGCTAATTATACTTAATAGATGACATACCTAAATTGCAGGGTCAACTAAGAAGTTGTATATAATATTATTATATTTCTATGGAGTCCTTTATCACATAATTTAGTTAGAGATTGGAAGATACAAATTTTGTAAGCACACTATTCGGCGAGTCATTGCCAATTAATGATGTCATAGAAAAACCTAGATTAAAAATAGTAGCAGATAGAACTAGGGTGGTTCTGGCTCTAAAAAAAGTTGTAAATAATTTCTTAAGCTTTCCATGGAGTGCTATAATACTAAATTTAGATGAGTAGTTTGAAGGATATAGCATTGGGAAGGTTGCTGCCAAATATTTTGTCATCACTGGTCGCGGTTGTGTTACTTGGCATATTAAACAGTGGATGGTCGAATTTAAATTGTGGTCATAACTAGGAAAAGTTAGATAATTTCTAGAAGTGGTATGGTTTTCCACTTTCTGTACTAGAGAAAAAATAGTTAAGAAAAAATGAAGGTGTATATACTGATTAGCATCTGAGCAGTCTTCGGGGCTAAAAACGAGGGTCTAGATGGCATAATCATGAAGTTGTGATAGCTAGAGAAAAGTCAGAAATTTCATCTAGTTTCCATACAATATATTTTTTAATATGTTTGTGTACATGGGTTGTGAGTTATGCTTGTTTGAATACTAGGACAGCAATATCAATAAATCGGAGAGAATGGAGAGAGACATGTTTAAGCGTACAAGCACATGATCATATTTGCATATTATGGATGTATGTTGAGGTGCTATACCATGGTTGTTATCTAGTTCTAATGCTTCATTTTGGTGGTTGATCGCCGTTGTCACGTCTTTTTTCATGGAAAAGGCAAGTGCGTGGTAGAATGGTACATGAGTATGGTTATGTTGGACCCGGATTTTACAATCCAAAATTTTCCATGATTCCACCGCACTATTCCCTGGATCAATAGATAGTGCTCATAGATATATTGTTGAATCATTTCATACATCGCATAAACCACACCACATAATAATATTACATATCAAACTTAAAAATACACCACATCGGGTGATAGTTTACAAGAGGCCAATTAGGCCAAATGTGTACAGTACAAAAGACGAAAGTGGAAACAGTGAGCAAAAGTAGGACCAAGTATCCACATGCACGTGACTGAGGGTAAGAGTGAGTGGCAAATATTATCTAAGACTAGATAATATATGTTCACACAATCTCCATCGAAGTCTACTTGACGAGGACCTAAAATTTCGGAAGACGCCATAATTCCCTTCTTCGGTTCCACCACCAAGCGCATCATCATAAGCATAACGATCTTGATTACCTTTTTCTGATTTTTGTAATGCGAGGGTGAGCACAATCCACCATACTCAGTGAGACAATACATAGTATGCAATTATATAGGATGCATGACTTATCAAGAAATGGCTCGGATTGTTTTATTTGCCAAAATGCCTTAAAATTTATAGTGATTAGGAATTTCCTAAGATCTAGCAGTTTTCACTAAGGCATATTTTCTAAAATGAGTAAATGATTGCATTAGTAGTAGTAGTATAGATTCCATCAACTGTTACATGGTCCCTGCACCTCGTGCTAGTTTTTTAGCATTACATTCGACTAGTTTATCACTGGGGCGACACCCAGGGAAACACAAATTAAGGATTTTACTATCCACCACTTTTCGTTCCCACGAAAGCTATTCGACCAATTTACACTCTGCTGAGGTTTCACATTTTACCCAAAAGAGATGATCAACTCGTTTCTTCGCATGATTCCTTGGTCATGTGGATGAGCAGACAATAACAGTAACTATTCAAAATACCTCGCCCCTTTTGTCATAGCATTGACGGGTGGGGTCGCATGTTGAATTAAAGTTGAAT
Source organism: Dendrocalamus sinicus (assembly GCA_036346575.1). Lineage (NCBI taxonomy): Eukaryota > Viridiplantae > Streptophyta > Magnoliopsida > Poales > Poaceae > Dendrocalamus > Dendrocalamus sinicus. Next base: position 11,659 of record JAYEVI010000070.1, on the reverse strand, counting down.
GTTGAATTAATTCTAGAAAAATAAAAAGGTAGAGAGAATCCTCTCACAGACAAATGGGGCCACATGGGTTTTAATTTCTTTTTCTATTGATTTTCTTTTAGGAAATGCTTCTTTGTATTACACGTGGGGCACACCTATTTAATTTCTTTTAATATAAAACCGCCATTGTGACTAATAGTCTAATAGATGGGGATAGTCACTGCATAAATAGTGAACGGGGGCCCACATGTTAGTGGCTCATACTGTTTAAATGGATTGTTAAAAGAGGGGCCCACATGTAATAAACTCTATGCTAATTAGACTATGTGGCCAATGCATTAGTGAGTGTTTAACACTTAAGCTTTGTCATTAATCTTAATTAATCCTAGATTTGACTTAAGCATGCGGGAACAATTCCTTCTTCCTCCCGTCGATGGAGGAGAAGCTCGCCGCCAACAAAAGAAGAGATAGTCGAGCATGAGCATGCTCATGCTCGCGCGCACCTCTGGGCGAGGTCCTGCTGGCTAATTTGGCCATGCTAATGGTTGACGGTGATCTATGGCAATGACAGAACAAGGCGACAGACGTTACGGTGATCTATAGCAATTCGAGGTGATTCCTCACTGTAGAAGCATCTACGGGTGGGTAAGAGACTACCTGAAAGCTTGGTCGGGCTCGAGGGTGGCTGTATTGTCATGGCAGCGTGGGACGGTGGTGATCGGAGATGGAGCATGGCACTAGGGCCTCCTGGGCATCGGCTATGCAATTGGGTGTCGGGGATGGACTCACGGTGATGCGGCCAGCTTTGGGTGGGTGGAATTGGACGCCATGCTCAGAATCGATTGTGAGCGAGGATGGCCAGAGTTAGAGACAGAGGGGTCTCTAGTAGGGGTGGAAAAATAGCTCGATGCACATGAGCCAACTCGAGCTCATTACAAGCCGAGTCAGCTCGGCACGAGCTCGTAAATTTTTGATTCGAGCAGAGCCTCCTTCGCAGCTTGCAAAAAAATCAAGCCGAGCTCAAGCCACTCGCGAGCTGGCTCACAAGTTTATTTTGGCTCATGTCTACAGTCCACAGTCAGCTCAGGTGCACGCATCCCATGGGCCCTAGCCCCTACTTCAGTTCATTGCTTCGCAGCTCCTCCCCCCTTCACTTGACAGCCCTCCCCTCCTCCCCTTGCTTCCTCTACACATCTTCCCCCACCGTCTCTAGTCCGACGGCCCTCCCTTTCCGCCTCACATTCTCCCCCTCCTCTCTACTTTGGCAGCCCTCCCCTCCTCCCCTTCTTGTTGACATCCACCCCCTCCGCCTCTGGCCACACACAACGACCCCCGCTCTACTCTACCACAACGAGATCCGATAGACCCAATGCAATGAGATCTAGCAACAAAGGGCTGGGGTGGCGGGATCTGGTGGTGGTGGGTTGGGACGGCACCATCTGCGTGGTGGATTTGGAGGTGGCGGCCCCGAGGCGACGAGATTTGTTAGCGACATCCCACCTCCCACTGTTCCTCCCACTACCCGCCTCGCTGCCCGCCCCTCTCAAGTGGTGGCGGCTTGCTCTCCTGACGTAGCAGCAATGACTTCTCCCTGGCTACAAGGACTTCTCCCTGGCTGCAAGGTGATTCCCTATTCCATATTATTCTAGATCTGAGCGTGTAGATGTCGTGTGATGTATTTGTGCTTGAACACTTGTGATCAGGTTGGACAGATTTGTGATACTAAGGGGATATCCTTGTGATGAAATATATGCTATGACAGAGGAATAGCTAGATTAGTTATTCAAAACAAGGCTTAGATTCTCCTTACTAAAAATAAAATGATAATGTTTTCACTGATGTCCTAAGGTCTGGTTTTCAAATTTTTACAGTTTTGATAGGAATCCGAATCAGTAACTGAGCTGAAGCTTGTAATGAACTATTGTGTATGAGCATCCATGTAGCATTAGAAGAAGATGTGGTTGATTATCTGCTGATGAATTGCATATGTGTGCTGTAAATGTTTTATTCCATTGTTCATTCAGAAATATTGATTCTGTTGCAAGTTAACAGCCATATGATATTATCTCCATGGAGATCTTGGTGTTTGCAAACAAATTTTGTTGTCAACTTGTGATGGGAACCTGGCTTCAATTGAAGCATCAAAAGGCAGCAGGGTCAACTTGTGTGCTGGTGATGATGGTGGGTGTTAGGGTCTAAGGTGATAGTATCTTGCTGCAAAATGTGATACGGATTTGTTAAGCTCAAGGCTCAGGGATGAAATGCATGTTATGGCTTGTGAGCCGTTCAAGCCAGCTTGAGCCAGGAAACGAGCCAAGCCGAGCCAGGCTTCTAACTTGTTTCCTGAATGAGCCAAGCCACAGCTCTGGGTAAGCGCGGCCGAGCCTGGCTCGAGCCAGCTCGGCTTGGCTCATTTCTAGCCCTAGTCTCTAGTGAGCTGAAAGAAAGGGGAGGTCGATTAGGCACGATGGAATGGGGAGTGGGGTAAGGTGATCCTAGGGAAATGATTGGTGGGGCCCAAGGCTTACTGAGCGCTGTTGGTGATAGTGACGGCTGAGGGAGGGGGTTTGACGGGAATGACGGCGAGCTTGGGAATGCCAAGATAGATTGTTGCAGGGGAAGAGAAGTGATGGGGAAGGCAAGCTGAGGAATGAAGAAGGGTTGGGGGCCTTTTTATTGCCGAGGGGTGCATGGTGCTGGATGGTGGTATTAATGTGTGCGGTGGGGCTGTCGTGTGCAAAGGTGACCCAGGGCGGGGGCAATGTGTGCATGGCGTGATATGGGGCCGCAGCGTGGCTCTAGTACAACAGTGCATGGGGTGGTGTGGTTACAGAGGAGCATGGCGTTGCGAGGGGCGGCATGGTGTGGGTATGGCGGAGGCAGTCCGGTGATGCATGCGGCGGGTGCGGGCCTAGCACACGACGGGGTAGGAAGGGGACATGGGGAGCACATCGGGGCGTAGGAGGGAGGCATGGTTATGGTGGCATATGGGGTGGCGCAGTGCTGTAGTCACACAGCACATGACAAGGTACGCGTGAGCACATGGTGCCAGGGGAAGGAGGGGGAGATGGGCCTGCCGGGCTGGAGGCCAATGGGCCAAGGCAGAGTAGACTCGACCCACTCCAGTTTTCTTCTTTTTTGTTTTGCATTTTAAATTTTAAATTTATATTTATATTAAAATTCGAATTTCTTTTAAAATTGCATTTGTCATTTAAGGTGGATGGGGGGCGTAGACTCCTGAATTTTTGCATGCACGATTTTTATTCTCGGACTTAAATTTTTGAAGTTTTGATTTTTGCTCATGATTTCATTTAAAGTTTTTAATCTCGGTTCATCTTTAACATCTTGTTTCCCGTTTAACACAGGGGTCTATTGTCAGGACCCAGATTTTACAATCCGGATTCCTCTGTGATTCCACCGCACTATTCCCTGGATCAGTAGATAGTGCTCATAGCTTATAGTTCTGAATATCAAAGTACATATCATGCGGAAGCGTAAATATAATAGTAGACTTACTCATGGGCCGATTAGGCCGAAATCATTAAATTGCAGCAGCGAAAGAACGAAGCACACAGGTGGGACCTTCAGGACATGCCCACAGGCAGCCAATTGGAGGTTTGCGACCTAGCCCTTGACATCTTCATCTTCTCTGCCATCATGTCCAATCGTGTTGTTGAGGCGTAGTGATCTGATTCCTGATTCTGGATTTGTTGTGAAAGCGAGTGTGAGCACAATCCACCGTGCTCCGCGAGACAATACATGGGATGCAAATAAATAGTATGCATGGCTTATCAAAGGAGAGGCTCGGGTTATTTTATTTGCCAAAAATCGCTTATAGTAGCATTATTATTATTTCCTCATAATGTTATTGTTACTACCTAAACTCCACATAACGATTGCCATAATTGACTTAATCCACCGAAAATACACTTTCTTTATTGATTGTTGTCTAAGACTCCAAACAGCGAGTGACATCATTTAATTAGTCCACCGATCATACTCTTTCTATATTGAGTGCTGTCTAAAACTCCAAACAGCAAGTGTCACCACCAATATCTTTGTATTTTGAATTCCTAATAATCCAATCTTGTAATTGCTATTCATCAGCTCCTCACCTCTAAATTCTAATGATTCTCTAACATAATTACTTTCAAATCCAACGATATCATTTGTATCAGGACTTCCTAACAATTCAATCCTTTTGGGTATTGATCCAAAACCATAATTTGCTCTTCCAATAATCAATCTTATTTTTCATTATCTATCTCTAACTAATTCGCTAGTCTACCTCCATCAAGAATATCATTGATCAAGTTTACAATTCACTAGTATACATCCACCAAGAATAACATTGATCAAATTTATAATCCGCTAGTATACATCCACTAAGAATATCATTGATCATGTTCATACTCCAAAAATTCAATTCATCCATTTATTATTTGATCAAATCCTATTAATCCCATTATCGCCAATATCTTCCAAGGATTTATATTAGTTATCAATGTCGTAATCCAGCAATTACCTTTGCACTCCTTATTTCTCCAAAAACCCTTTAATTCTTTCATCTAGCCAATCTAGTATCTCTACAATCCAATGATAATCTAGTACATTCGACTTGGATCCACCAATCTATTTTCCCAAAATTCACACTATCATTTCCTGTGGTAATCGACACGAAATCTACCAATATCTTTATATGTTTACTACCAACATCCATTTTCTTTACTCACGACTCTATTTATCCTTCCTGACATTTTATTTTGTGAGAAGTATTACCATTAAAAATATAATACTTAAAAATTTCCTGAGACCTAGCAGTTTTGAACAAAGCATAATGTGTAAGAGAATGCAATAATAAAGCGATCCAGATTCCATCCACTGTTACATGGCATCTGCACCATATGCCAATATTTCAGCATTATAACCGCTTACATTACCACTGGGACGACACCCAGGACAACTCAAATCAGAGATTTCCGCTACCCTCCACTTTTTCATTTCCACCCACAAGGTTGTTTTTGAAACATAACTATATCTAGTTAAGTTCCCATGTCTGCCCTTGACCGTGGGCACGGCTATTCGAATAGTTTTGACTCTACAGAGTTTGTACACTTTCACCACAAGAGACAATCCACTCGTTGCCCCACATGATTCCTCACGTGGTTGAGTAGACCATCACAGTGACTTTTCAAAGTATCTAACCTCTTTTGTCATCTCACCTTCCTTATGGGCTACTCCCACTTGCGGTGGGTCCCATCTATGCACGGGATGTTCCCCACGGTTACTAGCGTTATTCGGGCTCCACTCCCCTCAGTGCTAGTACGACTGGGAAACTTCACCCTCCACTCGGTGTCCCTTTAGGCCTTCTCTTGCTCTTGCGTATCCACTCCTATCCACTACTAGTGAGATGAGTCCAGGGGTTTCGATAAATTTACTTAGCCAAGTTGTATTTTACAGACTTGTGGTTGTACGATTTTACACAGGATTTCATGACAAGATTCAGTCCTTAGGATTACCTGAGCGGTTCTACCACACTCCATAATTTGTGCTTCCACTACACCACATACCAGCCCTCAAACCATTCGCTCAGATATTTAAGCAAATTGGGCTTTTTGGGAGCATAAAATAATCATGTCAAAATATACCAGTCATTCCCATGATGACTGTCCAAACTAGTTTCTCATGATTAAAAATGTTAATGATGCTTGGGGCATTTCAGCGCTCTCGAGTATCAATGCAGTACTAAGCATGGCGTGTAATTAGGGACTTATTTTCGAAAAGTTAATATTATGATTTTGCTAGGGTGACAAAGTTCACACATTCAAATATTCCAAAGGAGATGTAATATTAATCAAGTTAAATAATGGGCATTGTTGTAGGGGTGGCCCCCACCTAAGCCCAGCCGGCATGTTAAGAGAGTTGTAAGGCCCAAAATGGGATATGCGTAATAACATAAAGGCCCCTGAGAGGGATACTCAAATGTAAGGGCATGACTATAAAAACACTCCCCATGTGGACATATATATATATATATATATATATATATATATATATATATATATATATATATATATATATAGGACGAGTGTTTCATGCACCAAGGTGCCTAGGCACCAATATCAATACCCGTTGATTTGCTTCGAGATTCGCAATGTTTGATGTGGGTATCTTCATATACCCATAAAAAAGTATATTTGAAATGTCAAACTCCAAAAAAATTTAAATTCAACTTCAGTTTAATTAGTTCGAACTATTTTTATGGTATATACTCACTGTAGTTGCATTGAACTCAAAAGTAGTTCAAACTAGTTTGAACTGAGTTCAAAACTAACTTACTATAAATATATCAAGGGTATAAAACATTTTCATACCCAAACTTAAAAAAATTATCAATCATACACGTGTATCGGATGTTGGTGCCTTATGTAATTTTCCTATATATATATATATATATATATATATATATATATATATATATATATATATATATATATATATATATATATATATATATATATATATATATATATATATATATATATATATATATATCATACCAAACCATGGGGAACCCTAAGCACTTGCTCACCTAACTTTCCACTACCATACTCTCTCTCCCAAACTATATATATATATATATATATATATATATATATATATATATATATATATATATATATATATATATATATCATACCAACCATGGGGAACCCTAAGCACTTGCTCACCTAACTTTCCACTACCATACTCTCTCTCCCTGTTTGGTCTGTAGCCACAACAGGCATATAACTAGAATCTTGAATTAATCATGTATTTGCATATAAAATAACAGCATGCAATTTGATAATTTAAACAAAAGTAATTTGCAGAAAATGTAGGTTCAACATGATCAAAGTATTGACTCGCCTGGCGCGGTTTACGCGTACTTGAGCTCACACGATGCGTTTTCTTGAGCTTCTATTCTTTATCTTCACTTTGCCCTGTCCATGCTTGATCCATGAAATCTTCAGGACTCCAGTTTGTAATTACGCGACAAATGACTGAATCCAAATAAAAACAAATAACTCAAAGATCCAAATAAATCCCAATAAACTCAATTTAGTTTTATTATGAGTTAATGGATGATTTGAGTGATTTGAGGCAAGGCCAGTGGTAGAATACGATGACTTGATCTTTTTATTTATAATCTCTTTTATTATTTTTATTTTTTTTGTATTTATCAAGGAAGTTCCATGAGCTAGGTTAGACCTATGAATCAGTGTGTAAGATTAGCGGAGCATTATTTTGTCGAGCGCTAATATTCAGGGTATATGCTATACAGAAGTGATATATACAATTTTTAGCTAACCAAATTAATGTTAGAATCCGGGTTGACAGCATTTTGTGGCGCGGCATTTTATGTACACTTAGTTATTATTAGGCATAACTTATTTTGAATTAGGATCTATTGGTTCGGGTCCTAGCTTGCTATATTTAATCATGCTCAACCAATCCTAAAGTTAAGATTTAACTAATGGCACATTACCATTTTGTCTATTTTTCGGTTATTATTAGGCTCTTCTTTAGATTTTAACTTAATTTTTTATCCGAGCAAAACTTGATTTACAGGGTCACCTTTCAATATTTGCTATTTAGCAAAATTGTCCACTATAGTTTATTTCATGGTGACTTGACAAATGTTAGGGCATATATGTATATATATTTTTAATTAGGATTTTATTAAATTTGGACATTAAGCAAAACCATATTTTATCAATGTCTTTAGACCTCAAATAAATATTTAAGCTATATTAGTTGCTCATATAGTAAATAATCAATATTAAATATTTATTAACCTTATTTTATATCCTAATTAAATTTATTACATTCCTTGTATTATTCCCTAATTTTTCTTGATTTTTCTCAATTGGAATGGACTACAAAAATTAAATCAAAAAGGGAGAAAAGGGTGCGGTTGGCTGAATTCGAACTTGGGTCCTAGGGGGTGTTCTGTGTGTTAGCGATTGGCGCTGCTAACCATCTGGGTGGCGGGCATCTCTTGACAGGAAGAGGGGGATTAATTTGAAAAGGTGGGGCGTGAGCGGGGGCAGAACAGAGGAGGCAGCCAGTGCATGGTGGTGATGGCATCGCCGGCGAGGGGGTGGCCGGAGAGAGGCGACGACCATCAAAATGCATTGTGGGGAAGAAAAGGGAGCCCTGGGAGGTGGCGCGAGGGGGGGGGGGGCAGGGCCTGATCGTCGATTTGGCGTAGGTTTCTAAAATAATCGCAGAGTTTCCCAATTTTTCGGTAAATCGCGGGAGGTGAAAATTAAATTGCATAATTGTCCAAACTTAAAAAATAAATTAAAACAACTAATTTGGATATTTTGGGCTGTCCGGAGGGGTGGGCCAGCCGCTTTGGGCCAGCCAGCCCAAATGGGGGCTCATACCCCCTCCCAAAACCTAGCACCCCCTTTATAAACCCCCTCCCTTGCCCCTCACCCTTTTTTTCCACCCCTAGCCGCACCTTTTCCCCCCTCCATCACCCCACAAGCTGCTGTCCATTGGTGCCAAGGAGAAAAAGAAAGGGATGAGAAGGAAGAAGAAGGGAAGGAGGAGAAGAAGAGGAGGGAAGAAGAGGGATGATCCCAAGGGATCATCTAGGTAATTTTTCTCCATCCCAAACTCTCTGTTTTATGGATTAATTAGGGTTCTTGGCACGAAATTTGAAGGGAATTAATAGATTGTTCGCCCGATTAGAGATTACATGCTGTCTGCCTGTAGATTGATTCACGCAGCGCGTCTGTTTGCGCGGTTTCGACCCATGAAACGATTTTTCCTACGGATCTTCCCAAAAGGACAATTGTAGAGGACTTCGAAACCCATCTTCTAGATTTTTTTTTCAGAATTTTTGTTTACGGGATCTGGGCGTAGCAGAGTCGGGAATACCGCTGTCTGTCAGGGGAGCAGATTGGGACAGACTGCTGTTCAAGTGTGATTTAGAGGTAGTAAATGATCTTTATGATTATGGACGCAATTGAGAAAGTTGTAGGGAATTCAGAATTATAGCTTCTGTATAAAAATTACATTTTTTAGACCCGTGTACTGTTGTTAGGACGCGTTTTAATCTTGCTGTCCAGTCTGCCAGAACAGAGAACTTCCTCTGTTTTGTGCATTAAGTTACACCTAGCCATGATCAAAATAAAAATATGTGATCTACATAAAAAATGAAGGCATTTAAGTGAGGAATCCAGAGATATATCATTTTCTGTAAATGGATTAATATTTTTAAAGATACAAAAAATATTAAGCAGCGCTGCTGCAGTGGGTAGATTGTTGAATCGTTGAGCGGAGAGGTGTATGTGTGGGTTCGGGGTTCTAGCGACGCCTTTAATTTTTAAGTCACGTTTTGTATGCTGTAGCATTGTGCTGAGAGATACCTTGTGGACAGGTGGTTTTGCTCCTGAGCGCACGTGACTGCTTCACTTCAACGGTTGAGGCAAGTAAACGTAGCGGTTGTGCTACTGTTTAACTCGTTAATTATTTTACCTTCATACTAATTAATTCTTTAAATTTGAGGTGCTATGTCTTTGTTAAATGCTTCCTTAATGTGGTCCAGATGGCAGTATTTTTAAAGAAATCAATTGTTTATGATCTTGATGGTTTAATTGTGGATATGCGGAATTGTTCTTGATGATCAATATAGTTGTGGGGTAGAAAACTTTACGAGTATATTGTGGTCTACCCAAGTGGTAGTATTCTTAGTGAATACTTGTGGTTGTGATGGTAGCAACTATGATCAATTGATATGTTTGGATAATTTGCTCGTAATCATGTGGAAATTTGTTTAGTATGCTATTGCGGAATATGAAAACGAATATGTGGTTGTGGATGTGTTGTGAGCATGTTGATGCTCCTTTGAGGTTGGAATTCATGTGGTTTATGATTATCATATCATTCATATCATATCATGACATTTGCATATGTGGATGTCGCCGCACCTAGCGGCGACCGTACCGATACAACATCGTATATTGCCGTAATACGATGCACCTCTTATCTCGCTGGGAAAGAGTGATGTGGAGCATAGCATGAAAGCATTCATATGCATTGCATTGTGGAAAGATCATTTGCATACATATGCAATATATTGTGGTGAAGTTACTTTGTGGAATATTCAACTTCATAGTTGTAATGTGGAATATACAACTTCATAGTTGTGATGTGGAATTGGCTCATGTGAGCTATTTGTGGTATGAGGATTGTGGATGTGGTCGTGGAATGGGGTTCGCCCCTTATGTATGGTAAGGGTTGTGATTGTGGCATGAGATTCTTTTCTCTTGTAGTAATTGTTGGTAGCAGTTGTGGATGTGAGAAATAATAAAGTATTGAAGTAAAACATACATATGCTTTATTGTCTTTGGTAGTGGTAGTGGTTGAGATTTTAAAGTAGTCAAATAAGATTTACTTGCTAATGATTTACCGTCGTTGATGTGATTTGAGGTTGAGGATATAAACATTGTTATTGTGGAAGATTAAATGTTGATGATTAAACTATTGTAGTTTAATTAGCCTGTTAAACAGTTTGCTTGCTGAGATTTATCTCACCCTTGTTTCCCCCTCCCTACAGGTAGACTTTGAGCATGCATGGGAAGGGTAGAGCGGCACCACACTGATGCACGTGAATCATATTTTCATGCTGTAATAAAGTTGAAAAGATTCTAGCCCTTTGCATAGCTTTGTTTACATTAACTTAATAATGTTAAATTTGTGAACTATGTGTTAGATTAAAATGTTGGAGGATATTTTAAACATTGAATTGTTATCACTATCTTGTTATTCCTTAGTTGTTTATGCTTCCGCTTATACTATCTTGTTTAGTAATTGTTGCCAATTTAATTTATCTTGTAAATTGGCTAGTTGTGGAGTGGTTTTAGTGGCATCCCAGGGTAATGTGGGTCCTGGGATGTTACAGTTGGTATCAGAGCGGGTTTTAGGTCCGTGGTAATTAAATTATTAAATTGACACACTGGTGCACTGTAGGATGGGAAGGGTCAAGCATTGCATTTTTGCTTTTGACATGTTGTATTGATGATTTACGTTATGAGATAATCTTGTATGATTATGATTTGCTCCTATGACTGTTATGAGTGAGAATTGACAATGATAAGATGTAGAGGTTGTATTTGCTGGTTAGCGATGTGGTTACCTCGGGTAACTTAGTTGCAGATGTTGTGAGTGAGTTTCTTTAGAAAAGTTGCTATCTCCCCTAAGTTGATTTTGGCCAATTCTTGGCCTATTGTGGTTAATGAATTTCTCTTGAGATAGCGGTTCATTGCAGTTGAGGTTTTGCAATTGGTCTCTACCTGTTCTTTGAAGCAATTATTGTTTCTTTTCGGACTATTGAGACACTGTTGCTACTTGTGAATATTGTTGATTTGCAAGGATAGTCCCTTCGTGGGAGTTTGTCTTGTTGTGAATCATGAATCATTGGTTCGCTTGGTATTTTTTATTAATGAAAGTTTTGTGTTGCAAACTCATTAATATGTTAAAGCCTTGGATCTACGTATTTCTTTTAAATTATTTCGAGTGTTGAAGTTTAATTCCTCTCCTTTCTGAAAGAGAGTGTTAAAAACCATTTGTGGTGTTTTGCTATGCTTAAGTGGGAAGGTGGTAATCATATAAACTAATCCATAAG
>JAYEVI010000069.1:0-172173 GCA_036346575.1 Dendrocalamus sinicus | reverse complement strand
AATTCTCTGATCAGAAGATTCAAGCCTTCAACTGATTTGAGCACATATAAATAAAAAGCCTTCCACTACTTGAGGAACTCAACAGGGTGATGGCAGATGGAGAGGTAGATGGATCCCTTAGCAACAGAATGGGCAGCAAGAGCACCAGGGTAGCCATTTTGTCGTGGCTGCAGGTGCCGGTGCCGGAGCTTCTTCAGCTTTAGGTGCCTCCATTGCAACTTTCGGTGTTTCCTTCTTCTCAACATCCGGCTCTGCTGGCTGTGTCATCTGAGCTGTGCTTTGTCGGGCAAACTCAGGATGGTAGTCCTTCAAGGATCCACTAGATCTAGCATCGCCTGCCAATCTGAAGAAATTAAAAATCAGATTGGGAAATACACAACACCATGGTTCAGAAAGAATCCATTGAATCTTTCACCAAGCCAAAGAAATATTATTAGTCTAACTACCATCATTGGCATTTTACCAGTGATGGGTATTACCACAATTCTGTAGTTATTACCATTTTAACTATTTAAGACATGTATGCGAATTCTTTCTTGCCTAAGTATGCAGTAGGCCAATTTCAAAGAAGTAACTGTTCACCGAGACATCAATTTTTATCTTCACATGGACGCATGCTACATGTTGGCACTTATGGAGTAATTAGCTATTTTTACAGGAAAAATACTGTCTGTGTGATAATGCCATGATCAAGACTGAACTGAAAACCTAGAGATTTTTTTTTGAGGGAGAAAACATAGAGAATTGTATAGTAAAATTTGTGAGCAAACCGGGTGGTAGAGAGGCCATACATTGGAAATGCAAAGCTTGTTGTGCTGCCATCAGATCGGTGCGACAAGCTATGGATATAATCTGTATTCTCATCCCCGTCCCGGTCTGCGAGTCCATGCCCACCCCCCTTCTCCTTGGGAGCAGCAGGCTTCACCTTTGCACTGGCTTGTCCTACTGTCTTCGGCGCCACCTCACCTTTTATGGGGCTGGAGCCCGGGCTCTGTCTTGGCAACGGTGGTAATGGCGCCAATGGGTCATTGAGGTTGCCTAATTCACCTGATTTGCCATACATGAACAAATGGTCCTTTGAAAAGCTTGCGTTCCCAACATTAATACTGAAGAGAGATTCATTCGATGTGACACTCCACTCCATTGGCGTCGTCGATTTGGACCTTGCGAAAACGGAAGATGGGATTCTTTTCGGGTCTGGACACTCATCTGATGCCCTAGACATGGCCTGAACCGGTGGTGACTGCTTTGGGTCAGTGGTTGCATGACTCTCAGTATGCAAAGACGAACCGTTCTGTTGCTTGATATCTACCATCCTTGCATCTTCGCTGCCACCTTCTGCTGGTGCACCCAAGGAGAATTGGCTGCCAAGTAATGGACCCTCTATCTGAAAGAAATCATCCCCATCTATGTCTTCTGATGATGTGGAAGATGAGGAGCTGACTTCCTTCTCCTCAACATGCTTGGCTGCAGCCGGAGTCTGCGTACCAGTTTCGACGGTGGTGAAAGAAGGATTGGTGCTCCTTTGTCCACTGTTCTTGTCTTCCTGTTGATGGACCATTATGTGGTGTCAAGGGGACTTCTTGAGATCTGTCTCTTGCAGCACTTCCTGGTCATATTAATTCCTAATGAATGGAAAACAAAAATCAAAATTTAAGTAACTTTTGATATAATTATTTGTGCTAAATCTGAACTTGTGTAGAGCTCCTAAAAGCTATCTTTGGCATCTCAATTATCTCACACTGTTATGTTATTTGCTCATACATACGGAACCAAACGAACATTAATGTGCATTGTGCAAAGTCAAAGTCAAAGTCCACCAATTAATAAGTGAGCTCCGACAATATTATTAAGAAAAAATAGAAAAATTATACAACCGAACACACCAAGCAAAACTTCAGTTAATTGAAGGGTTCGACCAAGCTTATTATATACATTAATCTTTCGAGGATCGGAAAATTATGTAGATCTCCATTGTTGAACATAGTCACCGTATGTTCGAAACTACATATTTGTGACACGTAAAAATGAGAAAGCTGAAGGGCTGTACCTTTCAGGACATCAAATGCTTTTCCCCCACAAAAAAAATATATTTTCATATCCTCATGGAAAAAATTGTAAATAAAATGAATAATGGGATGAAAAGTAAGTGAGTAGGTATATGAATATTATACAAGATTGCATATGTCCATTTGATTATGACAACCGAAAGAACAAGGCTTACCACATCCACAAGAAGCATTCCATTGTAGATGTACAGCAACTTCCAAGTCCCCAATCTCTGTTTGTTCCTCTCCCCAGATCAATCTACCTAGCAACTAAATGAGGCAAATCAACACTGTACATTGCGAATAAAAAAGATAGCAAAACAAGAATGCGGCAAAATGTTTGGTTGTATAGAAAAATAATATGAACTATCAAGGAATATAGAACCATGTTTACCTCTTCCCACCTTGCAAACAAAATGTCTTCTCTTTGCTCTGAAATGTTTTTTAAAAAATACAGAAACGAAGGAAGGTAAGCTAAAATAAGGAACGAATTGTCTTACACAAAAATAGGAGGAGAAAATGGAACTACTTACGAGCAAATATGGAACGACTGGTTTATGCGTGGAGTAATTTCGCCCTCTCATTCCCATCCTAAGATCTTCTACAAGCACCATTCCTATGCCATTTCACAACTAAGTGTGAAGGAAGCAACGAACGCTGGAGGGGAGGGTAGCTACATGATACTATAATTAGTCAACTATTTCAGACTTTTCATGTGGATGCATGCGAAAGTATGTGTTTCTGCAAGGTATAAATTTAGCATGTGTAGACAGAGATGGTAACTTTTAAAGTAATTATAAGTTTGGCTTATGGTGGTTGCTCGCAGCTGTCTTTCCAGAAGGATCCTCTACTGTATCCTAACTATATCAAATATGTTAGGTGGTATATTTGTGTGGCCATATGAGGCACACAATTTAGAGAGATTTTCCTATGTACCATTAGAACTTGGAGCAATATGGGATATATATACCGTCGACTTTTGGTCATCTCATTGTGTACCTTTGCAATTTGAAATTTATTAAGCCTATGTATGCCATTGTCGATCATCATTTTCTAAAATCAACATAAAGCCTCTACCGAAATTTCAAAATGGAGTTTCGACTTCTTTTACATCTTGGGCATATAGGAACTTAAGGAACGCAAAAAATTTCCAAAACATGGAAATATAAATTTATCCCCTCATAAGTTTCAAAAGTGAAGTTCCCAAGTTTGATATTTGAAAACTTAGGCTTTTTGAAGTTTTTAAACACCTAAAATCTTCCAAATATTCCTTCGCAAAAAAGATCTTCCAAATATTGATACACTTATAATCTAATTTGGCTAGTTGGGACATGTTTGGCTAGTGTGATTTTTTTTTGAGAACAGGCCAACTTTACTTCATTAAGTAAGCATTGTCGAATTACAAGCCGTAGGGATACAACTCAAAAGAAAATTCGGAAGCTCATCCCATACGCATCTTGACAAAACTCGGCAAGGCCCCTTTAGCACATGCATCCACGGCCACATTAGCCGATCTGCACGCAAAACTCATCCTAAAACCCTGGAAACTACCGTCGACATGTACCTTGCACCATCCAGCCGGTGGTTGTTCCGGCCCACTGAATATTTTGTGATGCCAAACCAGCATGCTGCTCCTTACAGGAGCATGATCTTATGGTGCCAACTTAGCAGTACAAAACCGTCAGGTACACCTTAGGATGATCTAACTTCAGTGGAAAATCTCATGTTGCACAAAATATTCAATGTTTTTAAGGAACTAGTAAGGTGCCCGTGTGTTACAACAGAGTACTAAATAAGGGTGGTATATATCCACAAACGTGATCTAAAACCGTTACATGAACATTGTTTATCTTACGAACGTGCATGTCCATATTTAGTAGCATATGGTATTTCCTATGCAACATTAGTACAAATTAAATACATAATACATCTAGGATATAAAAACATCTTTGTAAACAATATTCTTAGTCAATGTACGCTCATGTCTGTTGAGGTACTTATGATTTGTTGGTACAATGGTGGGGCCTTACTACAGCCGATGCTACTTGGGAGCCTTATCATGAGTTCCGTCGTCCCTATCCTACGTTCTAGCTCAAGGACAAGCTGTTTTTTTAGGAGGGAGGAAATGTTGTGGACTCCTTTTAGGGTACCACCTATAGCCGTCGTTGCAAGGGCACGGCACAACTAGGTAGCAACACAGCGCAGCCATGACTGTCTTGGACAGTCATGGGCACATTGGAGATCAAGTTAGGTTTGAGTCGGTTAAAAGATCAAGTCAGTTTAGGTTTTGTTATTCAGTTATTTAGATATCTCTAGCTAAAATATTGTTGTTAGGGTCACCTCCTTGAGGGCTGCTGCACCATTATTTAGGATTAAGCAAGAATTAATACAAGTAGCCTTACTTACCTACAGCTTCCAGAGCCTCCTGTCATAGCACGTTGTGGCCAGGAGGGCGATCACTTGCCTCCTCCTATGTAACATTCTAAAATTTGGATGTTCAGAAATATGAAAATTTTAAAACTTTTTTCTGCATTTTGCTGGCATTCAAATTTCTGCTGAATATTTATTTGAAATCTTTTGAGCTTTGTTACATGCAAATAAATATAATGAGAAATAATATCCAAAGTGAACATAATAATGGTGTTAATAGAGGATATGGGAATAATATAAAACAATGAATTACAAATTCTAAATCAATTTTAAATTACACTTAAATCCAAACTAAAATTAAAATTTTAAACTCAAACCGAGAATCAAACAACCGCATTTAAATAATTGAACTGAAAATTCAATTTTTGAATTCTAATATCCTGCAAAACTGGAAATCAGTAATCTTAAATATGAAATAGAAATTCAAATTTAAAATTCAAAATCCAAAGATTGCATAGCCTCTCATTTTTCTCTCATTCTTTTCCCATTTTCCCTCTCTCTTACATGTGGGCCTAGCCCCTTTTCTCTCTCTCTCCCCCTTTCTCTCTTCCTCCCTCTCTTTTTTCCTCTGCTGCTGGCCCCTCCTGCTCTTTCTCTGCCCGTGGGCCGCCTCCTCCTCTCTCTCTCTTCTCCCTCCTCCGCGCTGGCTCTTCTTCCTCTCATTTCCCTCTGCTCTGCTCTCACTTCACTCCCGACCGGCCCTGGTGGCTCCTGTGCGAGTGTCACTCCAGCCCCGTCTCCATCGTGTCGCTAACCACTGTGCGCACATCACCCACGCCCTGCTCCCGACAGCTTCAATCCCCTCGCCATCTCGTTGCCCTATGCATCGGTCTCTGGCAACAGCTCCACCACAGCAACCTCCCTCTACAGCTATAAGAGCCCTGCCACCCCATTGCTTTTCCCCTGGCTTCCCCCCTTTCTCACTTGCTCAGCCCGAGCTCGAGTGCCAGCCCAGAGCACTGGCCGCCACCGCCTCACACCGCCCCGGCCGCTCCGACAAGCACCACGGCCAATTGACCGCATCACGGCGTGTCCCCGCTCCCCATGTACTTCCCCTCCAGCCTAATTGGAAAACCTCGTGCCGAGATCGCTGGAATACCTTTTTTCCCCATTGCTAGCTGAAATTGCTGCCGCCAGCGCTGCTCCCTCCTCGGCGATCCCTAGTTCAATTCCTCGCTCTGGAAGCATCTCCTCGGTGCCCTGATCCTTCCCCAACCACCGGCTAAGCTTCTCGTCGCCTGAGCTTCTCCCTCCACGGTGGCCTCCCCGCGTCGCTCATGATCTCCGCCGCCAGCTCACTTCAGACTTGCTCCGGCTTGGCCAACGCATGGTAAGATTTTGCTTAACCTTTTGTAGCTCGTGCTCACCTCAGTTCCTTCCCTTCCACATCGACGCCGCCGTTTCCCCTTTCCCCTCCATGGCCGGCCACTGTGAGCCATCTCGGCCCGTGCTGTGTCGCTGTAGGGACCCAGATTTTATAATCCGGATTCCTCTGTGATTCCACCGTACTATTCCCTGGATCAGTAGATAGTGCTCACAGATTACAATTCTGAATATCAAAGTAAATATCATGCAGAAGCGTAAAATAAAATAATAAACTTACTCATAGGCCGATTAAGCCAAAATCATTGAATTACAGCAACGGAGGAACGAAGCACACAAGTGGGACCTTCAGGACATGCCCACAGGCAGCTAACTGGAGGTTCGCGACCTAGCTCTTGACATCTTCATCTTCTTTGCCACCATGACCCATAGTGTTGCTGAAACGTAGTGATCTGATTCCTGATTCTGGATTTGTTGTGAAAGCGAGTGTGAGCACAAACCACCGTACTCCGCGAGCCAATACACAAAATGCAATTAAATAGTACGCATGGCTTATCAAAGGAGAGGCTCGGGTTATTTATTTGCCAAAATTGCTTTTGGTAGTATCATTATTATTATTATTTAATCATAGTGTTATGGTTGCTACCTAAACTCCACACAACGATTACCATAATTGACTTAATCCACCGAAAATACACTTTCTTTATTGGCTGCTGTCTAAGACTCCAAACAGCGAGTGGCATCATTTAATTAGTCCACCAATCTTACTCTTTCTATATTGATCGCTATCTAAGACTCCAAATAGCGAATATCATCAATTATACAATCCACCAATAAATTTCTGCCTAAATCCCCAAACAGCGAGTATCATCATTTATATAATCCACCGATCAATTGCTGCCTAAAACTCCAAACAGTTAGCGACATCATTTATCTAATATCATTTATTTTATCCACCAATATCTTTTGTATTCTAAATTCCTAACAATCCAACCTTTTGTTATTGATCCACAACCATAATTTGCTCTTCCAATAATCAACCTTATTTTTCATTATCTATCTCTAACTAACTCACTAGTATACCTCCACCAAGATTATCATTGATCAATTTTATACTCCAAGAATTGTTATCATACTTCCAAATTTCCAAAAATTCAATTGACTCATCTAGTAGTCGATTCTATTAATCCCAATATTGTCATCATCTCTCAAGAATTTATATTAGTTATTAGTGTCGTAATCCAACAATTACCTTTGCACTCCCTAATTCTCCAAAAATCATTTAAATCATCTATCTAGTATATATATATATATATATATATTCATTTAGGCTCCACCAATTTCTTTCTCCCAGAATCCACTCTATTGTTTCCTATTTATAATCAACATGAATCCACCAATACCTTTATGTGTATACTACAAACATCCATCTCCTTTACTCACGACCCTGTTTATTCCTTCCATATTTTATTTTATAAGAATAGAAGTATCATTATTTGAAATACAATACATAAAAATTTTCTGAGACCTAACAGTTTTAGACAAAATCATAATGTGTAAAAGTATGCAATAATAATAGCGATCCAGAGTCCATCCATCGTTACATGGCATTTGCACCATATGCTAACATTTCAGCGTTATAACCGCTTACATTACCACTGCGACGACACCCAGGATAACTCAAATCAGGGCTTTCCGCTGCCCTCCACTTTTTCCATTTCCACCCACAAGGTTGTTTTTGAAACACAACTATATCTGGTTAAGTTCCCATTTCCGCCCTTGACCGTGGGCATGGCTATTCGAATAGTTTTGACTCTGCAGAGTTTGTACACTTTCACCACAAGAGACAATTCACTCGTTGCCCCGCATGATTCCCTAGTCATGCGGTTGAGCAAACCATCACAGTAACCGTTCAAAGTACCTCGCCCCTTCCATCATTTCACCCTATGGGTCGCTCCCACTTGCGGTGAGTCCCATACGTTGTGTGGGATGTTCTCCTTCTGAACGTTTAGCATCTGGCTACCCCCACTG
Source organism: Dendrocalamus sinicus (assembly GCA_036346575.1). Lineage (NCBI taxonomy): Eukaryota > Viridiplantae > Streptophyta > Magnoliopsida > Poales > Poaceae > Dendrocalamus > Dendrocalamus sinicus. The sequence goes on along the minus strand of JAYEVI010000069.1, from coordinate 164,341 downwards.
CTAGCCCGCCACAGTAGAACTTCACCCTCTACGAGTGTCCTATTCAAGCTGTCACACAGATAGCCACTTGCACTACCTTACCACCTCCTCATGTGAGGATGACTTTCCGGGTCCGGTAAATCTACTAAGCCAAGTTGTACTTTACAGACTTGTGGTTATACTGTTTTGCACAGGAGGTCATGACAAGATTCAGTCCTTAGTGGTATCTGGGCGGTCTACCACTACCCACTTTGTGCTTCCACTGCACCACACACACCCTCGAACCATCCGCCCAGATATTTAAGCAGGTTGGGGTTTTTGGGAACATAAAATAAACATACCAACATATACCAGTCATTATCACTATGACTTCCCAAACCAGTTTCTCATGATTGAAAATGATAATGAAGCTTGGGCATTTCATTGCCCCCTGAGTATCTAAGCAGTACTAACATGACGTATAATTACGGACTTATTTTTTTGAAAAGTTACCATTATAATTTTGCTAGGGCGACAAGGTTCACATATTCAAGTATTCCAAAGGAGGTGTAATATTATTCAAGGCAAACAATGGGCATATAACTAGAATCTTAAATTAAATATGTATTTGCATATAAAATAACAGCATACAATTTGATAATTTAAAGCAAAGTAATTTGCAGAAAATGTAGGTTCAACATGATCAAAGTATTGACTCGCTTTGGTCACAGTGGTCTGGGTCTTGGTTGTCCTGAGCTTCTGAGTTGCTGCCTTGGCTTCTTCCTCTTGAGCCTCGTACGCTATTTATCGTGCACAAAATACATATAAAAAGAAAAGCAGCAAATCAAACAGAATATCACTAGAAATTCAAATGAACTCTAAAAATCATGGTTTCAGTTCCATTGAATAGATCATGAATTTAGATGAATTTAGAAATTTGTTTTACTCAATTTGGAGTTAAAATAAATAAGTTATGCTCATTTAAAATCCTCAGTTTGATTTAATCCCAAAAATTATCAAAACCCTGACAGGTGGGTCCCACTGGGTATTTTTAATTCATTCTCTTTATTTTTATTTCCATGTGCTGTATCTATGACAGGTGGGCCCAGAGGTTATTTTAATATTTGAGTTATGGCCCACATGTCAGTGAGGTTATCTTATATCCATCCAGCATTAGCATTTATGAGATTAATTAGTTGCTAATCACTGTCATTAGTTGCACGTGTTGCTGACAGGTGGGACCCTGCTGTTAGTGAGCCACTCAGGATAGCAGCCGCTGACAGGTGGAGCCCACTGGTCAGACCGAATAAAAGAAAACTCAACCTCGGCTCGAACGCGCGTGGCCAGGGAGTTGGGGGGAAGGAGAAGAGAGTTAGCGCTGCTAGCCAGGAGGTTCACTCGGTGTTGCTTACCCATATAGGGGGATTTATCCTCCTATACTAACCTGCGAAGGGGGTCGGGCAGAGAAGGTCGAGGGCAGCGGTGGGGCTGCGGTGCCGGCGGCGAGCGGTGGTCGGAGAGGTACGGGGAAGGAGCAAAATGCGTTCCTCGTGCTTCGGAGATGCCGGTAGTGAGGTCAGCGGGGGCCGAGCGGCACGGTGGCGGGCCGACGGCGTGCGGTGGTGGCGGTTCGGGAGGGAGCTCCAGTGCCGGCGAGCTGGGGTCCACGGGGTGCACGGGGAAGACCGGGAGCGAGTTCACGGTGCTCTGGAGGTGGCGTGGGAGGGTGGAATTGAAATACGGCGGTGTGATTTGGCGGGGAAGGTGTCGCCGGAGATGGGGAAGAGAGGTGACGGCGGCGATTTAAGGGCTTTCAGCTCGATTGGGCACGGTGAGAGGGAGAGCTGAGTGTGGGAAGCTTGGTGGCTTTTATAGGCGCGCTGGCGTGGCTACCACCGAGAGGCCGTGCGGCACGCTGGGGCTGTCGGGCGGTGAAGCCAGGCGGCGGCGTCAGCGGCGATAGCGGGTGGCGAAGGCTTGGCAGCGGGATTCAGGGGATTTTCCCACGTAGCTGCGCAGCTAGGTACCCACACCGTGTCGCCCGGCTTTTTGACCGGAGTGGAGCGGAGGAGGAGGGAGTCCGGGTGCGCGCGGGGAGAGGAAGGAGGAAGGAGAGGGGCGTTGGCAGTTCGGGCCCACTGGCCAGAGAGAGGGGGCGGCGAGACGGAGGGGGCCCGTGTGGCAGAGAGATGGGCGCGGGATGGACGCAATGGGCTGGCGGGCGCACTGGGCCGTGCGGGGAATGGAGGCAGGAAGGAGGTGGGGGCTAGGCCGGGTTGGTGGCCGGCCTGGCTCTCTCTCCCCTTTTTCTTTTTATTTTCTTTGTCTTTTTCTTTTGTTTTTTGGCTTATGCATTTGTGTGTATGTACTATTTATATTTTGTTCCTTCCTGCTTGTAAGTTTTTGGCATTAAATGGTAGATGCCACATTTTATTATGTACACATTTGTTTATATATTTATGCACACATATATATCCATATATGTTGGCATTTTTAATTATTTGCTTCCTTATTATTCTTGCCATTATTTTTAGAAATGGGTCTTAAGGTTTTAAATCAAATTTTCACCTTGTCCTTTCTGGATCATCTTTTCAGATTCTCATTTTAAATTTTAATTCCCTATTATTAACACATTTCCTTTTAGGGTATTACTAATGTTTGTTTCTTTTTGAACTTCTTAAATTTTTGGAACCTCAACCAAATTCCAGAAAAATACCATAAAAAATCCAAACTTAAATAGAATATATTGCAAAACCATTCAAGAAATTCATATTTTAAATTTCAGATTTTTCAGGATGTTACAGTCGCCGCCCGAGCCGAAGTGCGGCCACCCGTAGCTTACCAAGCGCCCCGAGGTTCTATTTCACCTATCGCGGCCGAGTCCCTAGCCCTGCCCCGCCGGCACCAGAAACACCGCGCCGCCTCATCTGTTTTGGCTTCCAGCCATCCCTGGTCTCTTCGACATTACGTGCGCTAATATGCCGCCAAAAGCCAAATGCCCAGATGGTTAGCCGTGGTGTGATGAACATTTCACACAGCAGGTCTAGGGTTCGAATCCCCTTTTAAGCACGTTTTGTTTTTATTTTCTTTTAGCCATCTCAATTAGAGAATAATTCAAGGAAGCTAATATAATTGATTTGGGATTAAATAAAATTTACCTATACATCAAAATATAGAATTATATGCATATGAAAAATTAAGTGAGTAAGGGAAATAGTTTAGTACTAGCTCACTAATGTTTAACAATTGAAATTTAAATTAAAGGTTTCCTGGTATACGATTAAGTAAACCTTGAAAATAATTAGTATACCATTAATACTCATCTTCAGTTCAAATACTAGCAAAGACGCTACTGGCATATAAATTGGTAAAAATGTACCCTTGTAGACATAAATATTAATCCAAGGTCCCTAAGGTGAATAATATCCAATCAAGGAGCACGAATTAAACAAAATATTAGAAGTATTGGAAATAGAGCGTCCATCTAAATTAAAGACTTTTGCAATATATATATATATATATATATATATATATATATATATATATATATATATATATATATATATATATATATATATATATATATATATATATATATATATATATATATATATATATAAAATAAATAGTTAGAAAAATGTGGATGATATGAATGCAGCCCACTAGTAAATATTTTAGTGAAGATTTTGTATTCACCGTAGACCCTATTGAAAATATAGACACTATCATTAAAATACTACCGATCATGAAATCTTAAACGGTAGCTTTAAATTAGTAACGATGACAAAATATAATCCTGTGTAGCAGGTTCGATCAGTCATAGATAAATTAAGATTAAATTATGTCAGCTGCTAAGTGAAGGGATAAAATATCAATATCAGTAACTTCTAGAGCACCTCCAAATTAAAAGGTCATATTAATATATAGGTACTAGAATATAATAACCCTAGGTCATCAGGCATTGAAATAATCTCACCAATATATATACATTCTGAAGTAAATGTTTAACCAATTATACGATTAATTAATTAGAACCCTATAAAATACTACATCCCACATGTTAGAAATATAAGCTATAGGATTGATTCGATAAAGTAAAAAATGTACGCACTATATGTAGAACTCAAGTCCTATCTCTCAGAATGCTAGCATTCGACAAATAAATATTTAATGCTTCTAGTGACTCGTACACCGGTTCATAGGTCTAACTTGACTCATAGAATTCCCTTGATAAATATAAAATAATAAAAAGAAGTTATTAAATTAAAAGGATCAAGTTATGATATTCCACTGTCAGCTATACCTAGCCATCTTTGAACCGAAAGAGGGATATTTTCGTGAGTATTCCTTCACTGCAAACATTCCTTGGCACCTGTCTCGACGAATCTCCATTAGCCATTTATCGCTTCATTCTAGCCCCTTTGCTCCATCAGTACTCCGCACCTAATCAACCTTGCCTTGAATCACTCAAATCACTCATTTAATCATAATAAAAATTAATCAAGTTCAATTGAATTTATTTGGATCTTTTGAGTTATTTCACCTTTATTTGGATTCAGTTGTTTAGCGCGTAATTAGAAATTGGAGTCTTGAAGATTCCTCAGATCAAGCAAGACCAAGATCCAGACAAAGACGAAGACCATCAAATGAGAAAGTTTTGAGTGAGCTTAAGATCGTGGTACACCGCGCCAAGTGAGTCAGTACTTTAATCATGTTGGACCTACATTTACTACAAATTACTTTTGTTTAAATTATCAAATTGCATGCTATTCCTTCATATGCAAATATATGTTTGTTTTAAGGTTCTAGTTATAATCCCATTACTTGGCTTGTTAGTATTACACCTCCTTTGGAACGTTGAACATTTGAGCCTTGTCACCCTAGGAAAATTATAATGATAACCTTTCAAAAATAAGTCTACAGCTATTCGCCATGCTTAGTACTGCTTAGATACTCGGGGGCACCAAAATGCCCCAGGCATCACTTTTAATCATGAGAAACCGATTTGGGAAGTCATAGTGAAAATGGCTGGTATATTTTGATATGGATATTTTACGCTCCCAAAACCCCCCAACTTGCTTAAATATCTGGGCGGATGGTTCGGGGGTGTGGTGCAGTGGTGCACGAGAGTGTGGTTAGTGGTAGAACTGCCCAGATAACCCTAAGGACCGAATCATGTGATGACCTTCCAGTGTATAACAGTACAATCACAAGATGGCAAATTGTAGGCATGGCTAACTAATTTGCGTTGCCCTAGCGTGGTTACGTGAAGGTGTGAACACATGCAAAGGAAAGGATTGTCTCATCCCCACCTCTACCCATGATGGCTCAAGAGGGATCCTTCTCGAGGATGATCGTATCCTACGAGAAGATAGACCTTAGCGGGCGTAACCACATTAGGATGATGCATTGTAACAACCTTGTGATAATCTACTCAACCGCATGACTAAGGAATCATGTGGAGCAATTGGTGGATTCTCTTATGGGTAAAGTGTACAAACTCTGCAGAGTGAAAACTATTCAAATAGCCGTGCTCACGGTCAAGGGTGGACATGGGAACTTAACCAGATATAGTTCTATTTCAAAAACTTTGTGGGAGGAATTGAAAAAGTGGAGGACAGAGAAAAGCCTTGATTTGTGTTGCCCTGGGTGTCGCCCCAGTGATAAGGTAAGCGGTTATAATGCTGAAAGGATAACATATGGTGCAGAAACCATGTAACGATGGATGGAATCTGGATCGCTATTATTATTGCATTATTTCATACCTTGATAAAATCTTTTTAGTTAAAATTGCTAGGTCTCAGGAAATTTCTATGTATCATATTTTAAAAACAATTATTGCAAATGAAATAACCCGAGCCTTTCCTTGATAAGCCATGCATGTTATCTATTTACATCTTGTGTATTGGCTTGCGGAGCATGGTGGTTTGTGCTCACCCTCTCTCACTCAATCAATCTAGAGTTAGGAGTCAGATTGCTACGCTTCAGCAATACACTTGGCCATGATGACAAAGAAGATGAAGAGGTCAAGAAGCTAGGTCGCGTATCCCCAGTAGGCAGCTTGTGGGCACATCCTGAGGGTCCCACTATGTGCTTTGTTTCCTCTGCTGCATCTTAATGAATTCGGCCTGATCGGCCCATGAGTAAGCCTACTATTATTTTACGCTTCCGTATGATATGTATGTTGATGTTTAGTACTGTATCTGTGAGTGCTATCTACTGATCCAGGGAATAGTGTGGTGAAATCACAGAGGATTCCAGATTGTAAAATCTAGGTCTGACATCCTACCCCTCGTTATCCCTTGTGCTCCGACCCTCATGCTCAAGAACACCTCCTTCCTCCCCTCACTCAACACTGAAGGCCATGCCATATCACATCCCTTGTAGGATATTAGGGGGGGCAAGGGTGAGCCACCGGTACTGCATGCCAGTACTACAAGTTTTCTGAATATCAAGTTATTGCTAAGGGCATGTGGTACACTGTTTAATATCATCCAACTATCCAATTTTATTTAGCACCTATTTAAGCAGTTTATAACTTCATATGAACCAATTGTTTCAATTCAATCAACTATCAATATTGTACTTGAATATCTAGTTATCAACGAGAGATGTGTTACATATTTAACAACATCCAACAGTTAGATTTTATTTTGTACCAACATGAAAGCTTTTTAAGCGGTTTATATGAACCAGTTGTTCCAATTCAATCAACTATCAACATTGTACCTGTCATGATGCACGTCTTCACACTAACCAAGTTCCAGCAGGGTGTCACTGCAGCAACTGCAATGAGTTTCTTGGGGGGGGGGGGACAGGACTTCCAGGCATTTAAAATCTCTTCTTTCAAACCCTTAACCAACAAAATACAAGCTATGAGTGACTCCTTGCTCAATTAGAAGGAAATTTTAGAAGAAAAGTGTGCATGCTACATACCTTTGTCATGAATTTGACTTGAGTAGCAGCTATAAAGTTTTGGAAGCATAAAACAACTAAACAATCCTACAAGTTTTCATTAAACAAAAGATGATATAAAGGTGAAATCATGCAAAAGTTTTATTGCTCTTTTACATTTAATCATACTTGTTGCCAGAAGCTTTCATAAAGGTAGCTTTCGGGTTTATTATAAAATATACGGAGGAATATAAGTGATCAAGATGGAATTTGTCCATCCTATATAATAAGACAGATATCTATGAGCTCCTCGATGTGATTGGATTAAGGAAGTGCATGTCCATGCCATATGTGGTTGAAAAGTCAATCACAAATGAGTAATCTACTATAGGTTCGAGTGAAGAATCAAGCTATCATAGGATGGTACGCTTCTCACTTTGAGTTCGATCTGATATCACGAGGCAAAGGGGTCGGTATATAAGAACTACATAAGTTCATTCGATATGATCTTTATGTATGTTTGAGAGTCGTTATGTTCTGCTAGGGACCGTTGCCGACTTATGGACTGGAAAAGGAGTTTTTGGCACATGGCCAAATATACATGAACCTATAGGGTCACACACTTAATGGGCTGAAATAATAAGGTCTGGATGATAGTCTCCGAGTATGATACAATATCTGATTGTATCAGGTAAAGATCTGATTGGAGGTTATATAAAAAGAGATACGGGGGCTAAGGGAGGAATCCCAAAATATACTCATCGAAACCCTAACCGCCACTTCTCAAACCCCTACCGTGCGCGCTAGTGCTAGTATGCCGACTCACGGTGTCCATCCCTGGACGTGTGGACCTTGGTAAATGTGCTACTATAATTGCGGTGTTGGTTGGGACGATCGTGAGGGAGGAGACGGTTGGACAAAGAATGATCGACTACTTCCACCACACCAATGTGCTCTTCATTGAATTGGCTGCTTCAACTCTACTTCCGTTGTACTGCGCGTCTAGTAGTAACGATCTATGATATTTTACTCTCATGGCTTCCTGGTTTATACGGTAGAAAATTTTAATCTGTGTTAGTATAGCCTACTCGTATCCCAACACATGCTACTTGTTATGGATTTAAAATCATCATTACATGATTTGACAAAAGTGGCAAAGGAATTGAACATATTGAATTGTACCTTTGGAGGAATGGAATCTTTGAAGAAAGCTAAGACCAGTGTGGCAACACCATGGTGGCAAAGTACTAAGATTTTGGATTGAAATGACAAGGTAATACTTAAATACTAGATTATAAATATATAACATGCAGAACAACATCTTGATGAAATACAGTACAAGTTGCACATGCCTGAAGTTGATGTCTCTTGAAAAGGAAGAATAGAAGAAAAGCATAGATCTAGAGCCGCCAAAATGTTGATCTCACAGGACCCTTTCACATTACCAATTTGACAACCATCTCCCAAAGACCTTCGCAGTCAAACTGCTCTACACATTCTGCTCCTTTTACTCGAACAAGAATTAACCACCATAAGCAACAAAAACTCGTAAGCAACCTGAACTATAATACCACAAGAAAAGGTATCAAAGAGCAAAAAACAAAAGTAATTGCACTATAAAAATACACAGAGAACTACTTTCTAGAATATTTTGTTTATTATATGAAATTATGAATGACACTATGAACAACAACAATGGTTTATCTATTCATAAACAAGTTTTACTCATTAACTAATGTTGATAAAATCAATGGGCAGAAATGAATGTGCGTATATCTGAGCTATCCGAATATTTTGAACCAGACAATACACAAGTTTTGATTAAGAATTTGCATACAAGTTATACACTACTCTCTGTTTGAACCAACACCCAAATCCAGGCTAGTTGTTTAAAAAAAATTATACATTTGCATATTTTAATGTAAATTTGAATTCCTTAAATGAACGAAACAGAAATATCATATGCAACTTCATTTTTAATTGTGTTGTTGATGTAACATGCCAATAGTTTCATCTTCCATTAGGACAATAAAAAACTTTAGAATGAATATATGATAGAACAGAAATCAACATGCGATTATCCAATCTACATTCAAATCTGAGTAACGTCCCAACCCAATCTCAATGCATGTTTAAAATATTGATGAAAAATTGATCTGACCATTACCTATTGTTCAGCACTACAATCTGGGGGGGACTCCGAGTTATTCATTTCGTGATGACATAACAAATGGGTGATGGGCCAACAATGTTTGCTAACACCACAACTAAATTACACCTACGATCATAGTCCAAAATTCGAAACTATTCTTAGCAAGAACTCTACATCCACCACAAGAAATTCCTTTGAAACTATCAAGAAAAAATCATTGAGCAACACCAAAAATAACACAAAGAACAGCAAAATTTCCTCAAAGAAATCCATCGGCATCTACAGAAATGAAGTGACTACATTTTCTAAAACCACAAAATGGTCAATCCTAATAAGATAATCAAATCAAGAAAGTACTAAACATGTAACGACATGCAAGAATTGGCCTAAGAAATAGTTTTGCATACCCTCAATGATACATAAAAGTTGAATTATGATACCAAGAACACATTGCCTTAAAATATCAAGAAGCAATCTTTCCTCAACAAACTCACCATCCAAAAACTACAAATTTGTATCACAGTAGTCTAGCATTATCTCTTAACACTAAAACCAAAATAGAAGAGATTATTAGCAATTGCTCACTGACCGCGAGTTAGATTAGTTGGAGGACAAGGTGCCAAAGCCAATCCCAAACACTTCTCCTTCACAACCACCACCAACCCTTGGGGGATGTCGCCCTGGCCACAATCTTCCTCCTCCGTGCCTTCCCTGCCGCTTTCTCCTGCTCCGCTTCCTTCCCGGTCTCCTCCTTACTGCCATCGCTCTCCAGCCGCCACCGCGAACGCCTCATGTTCTTCTTAGGCAATGCTGCCATCGCAGCGTGCGGCTCCCCCACCCTACGACGATTCCTCCAAGGTGTCGAGGCTACCCCCACACTTTGGTCGGTGGGCGTAGCACGAGGAGGCTTAGAGTAGCAATGCGGGGTGGGGAGGAGTGAGGCAGGGCACATCCTCTCGACGGGAGAGGATCGGGCAAGGCAATGCGGGTTCCTACTACAACAATGGCATACGGGGTGGTACGGTCGTGTCGGTGATGGCGATGTTGCCGGAGGGCAGTATGGGGGAGTGGGAGTGGATGGCGGGGAGGAGTGGCAGGAGGAGCTCGGAGAGGTGGGGAAAGCGGTTGGTGGCAAGGCATGGGAAGTCTGGGAAGGCAACGAGAGTGTTGGAGGGCGGGGTGTAAGCAGACGTGGAGGAGACGGCGAGGGGGCGCCATCAGACTGGGAGATGGTGCTGGCCACATGGGAGAGGTAGTCGGCAATGTGGTGGTGCACGTCACCCTTTCTCAGGTATGCCACCATCTCTGGCATAGTGGTGGCGGTGGTGGTGATAGTGTTTAGGTTTGGGGTTTGGAGATTGACGATGGACCAGATGTGAAGAAATGGTATCCGATGGAGTAGGTACATGGGATGAGAGATGGAACGGCTTACCATCTTCAACGTGCTCTGTCTCTCTTGTAGATATTAGGAGAGTTGATAGGCCCACTTGTTAGTACATTTATTCTAAGAGGAGAAGAGGTAAATTAACCACCACCAACTGGAGGGGTGGTGAATCACTACCACCAACTCCTTCTTTTAAGTAGTAGATATTACTATTTAAAATAGCAATAAATGTCTAAGAATGAACACGTATTTAAACAATAAAGTAAATTTGGCTCCTAGATACTACACTTGGTTGGCATTCACTGAGATGTACTGTAAAACTGTGATCATTTGATATCATTCATGAGACCAATTATAATATTATTATTTTGAAAACCTAGAGAGAGAAGAGGTGTGAAATGTGATACTTTCCTCTGTGATTGGCTCCCTTCTTTCCACTTATGACTTGTGGCTTATGGCTTATGCTACAGTAACTAGGTTTTAAACGGTGCTTTTTTCAAGGCAGGTCAACAAGAAGATTAAAGTAAAAAGTATATTAAGTTCAGCTGCACTGATCAAAATCGTATCAACTATTTTCCTCTACATATTGCCTATCGTGAACAGCCAAAATTCAAAAATTTAAGCTATAAATCATAAGCCACAGCTCAAAAGAAGCCACCCATTGTCATCCTATCTCGCCTAAGTGGAGCCCACCTACCAGCATCTTGTTGTTGGGCCAGATTTTCATTAGTAGTTGGATGTTGCCTTCCCCTTACCATCTAGCCATTCGATAGGCGATTCATGGGGAAACATTCAATTTTCGTAGTAATTAGGAAAACTCGAATAGCTAGAATCCTTCCACGCTTAAAGAGTTCTATTATTCATCACGTTGACCTTCTTCTATGCATCATGAACTCACACATCACAGCACCAGGTTACCCAATCCACCTGGAGACTAATCATCCACCTCGTCATTCACTTTGGTGGACAACATCTCGGGTTCACCATTGTCTCTCCGCACCCTATTCACGCGCCCTGGGGAGGCGGCTCAAAACCCCCTGTGCTCCTCTCTCACCGACACCCAATCCAACTGGCCCATTGACACCTGCACCCTAATTTTCACTACACTCGCACCAGTGTGGAGTAAATGAACCCAATGATGAGATGATGTCACAGACCAGATCTCAGTGCACATGTGTCCTCTCGAGCTTGCTGCCTCATCTGGAAGGTCCACCGACCAGGCCCAATGAGGCAACGAGTAGTGATAGTAACATTTGCGTTGCCTCCACACTGGTCTCTCTCTTCTATTCTCCCCTCTCCCCTCTCCGTTCGCTAAGGGGCGTTTAATTTAGTTTCAGATGGTGGCTTTTGCTTCTGGTTTTTCATTAAAATTGCACTATAGCAGCTGTTAACATTTTCTAAGTCATTCAATTAAAGAAAAATAAAGAAAATGAGGAAAAACATTGTTATATTTCCATAAACAATGTAATGGAAAAATAAAAATAAAAAACTAAAAAATGTAGAAATTAAGAAGTCGACACAATTATTCTGGCTTCTAAGCCAGCAGCTCAGGTTGGATTGAACGGAGCCTTAACCACCTCGTCATCTCTTTCGTCGCTAGGGTTATTAGGGTTTTCAGCTGCAGTCCTCTGATCCCACTGCCACTGTCTCTGGTGAGCTTGAGGCGCTGTGGAAGCCTCCTTCACTCGCGCCCATCTGGCAGGGCTCTCCTCCCGTGCTGTCGATTCAGTTCATTTTGCTCGAATTGTGGGTTAAGGGGTTTCGTGCAATGCTGCATTGCCACTGGGTTCGGGGTCCTGCTCGTGCTTCTCGCTTGCCCCCTTGAGCTGTTTGGTCTGTTTTTGGGGGAGATTAGGATGCGCTAGCGAGCTGTTGGAGGTGTAGTGAGTGCGGTGCGTGTCCCTATGCAGCCGATTTTGTGGGAACCGGGCGGTTTGATGTGAAGTTATGGGTTTGAGTTATGAGCCGAAGGATGGAGGATTTGGTTTTTGAATGGTGGTTATGGTTGATGCATTGTTGATCTGTATTGCGCAAGTGTCAGATTCCATGGTGTTTGCGAATTTAGAGCGGCAATTGGGGAAAAGGCCAATTTTTTCTGTTTTGCTGTTGTTGCATAGTGTTTGGGCTTGCGTGTGGATGAAATTGATGCCGGTGTATTTTATGGCATGCGAGGTGTCCATTAAGCATTAGCTTATGTTTGTGAACGAGTTGTATGGTGCTTCTACTTCACTCCTATTAGCTGAATACCTGTGCGTTGCTACGAATTTTTAAAACTTACGGGTAGTAAAAATTTTAGAATATGCATACAAACATGTTCTAAAAGTTTTTAAATCAGTTAACTAAGTTAGAAGCCGTCGATCACACCTTGTGGTCATAAGTCGGAAGACATCGATCACACCTCGTGGTCATAGGTCAAGAGCCCGCGAGCACACCCCGTCATCGTAAGTCGGAAGCTGTCGACTATCGTGCATGATCGTAGGTCGGGGGCGGTCGACCATCGCTAGTGGTCATAAGTTGGTAACGGTCAACAATTGATTGTGGTCCTAAATTAGGCGCTTTCGACAATGGCTCGTGGTCGTCTTCGGAAGCCGACGACCATCATTCGTGGTTATAAGTCGGAAGCCATCGAAGAGACCTTGTGGTCGTAAGTCAGAACACATCGACCAGCACTTGTGATCGTAAGTCAGAAGATATAGACCACACCTCGTGGTCGTAAGTCGGAACACATCAACCAGCACTCGTGGTCATAAATCGGAAGCTATCAATCACACATCATGGCCAAAAGCATGTTACAATCCATAGGGAGTACAAGACCTTGTGAGTCATGCCATCGAAGGTGGGGTGCTCGATCTCGAGGGTGACCTGGGGGTAGGTGACGAGGATGTATAACTGGAGAGGGAACTCGTAGCGGTGGAGGTTATGGATGAACCAGCAGCAGGGGCGGACCCACAGGGTATGCCGGGTGGGCCACGGCATACCCTGGGGCCCGGCGCCGCACGCAGGTGACGCTCCTCCTTGGCGTGCGCCGCAAGGGCGGCAGCCGGCACTTGCGGTTCAAGGCGTGGAGGGCGTGATTGAGGGAAGGTAGGGGGAAAGGGGGGTCGGCGATGAGCTTCGCGGATCTGGAGTCCGGGGCGCTGTCGCCGCCCAGGAAGGCCAGGGGCCCCGACGCCACGCACGCTCTCGTCTTCTAGATCACCACCGCGGTGGCCTCCTACCGCCTCCTCAACTCACTCGGCACACCCAAGGACACCTCCACCCTTCGTGATCACCTGTCTCTCATCACCTCCCCTTTGCCCTCGCTCTTTGAGTTATTCGCTTGCACATACCATACACCCGTACATGCATCATGAGCTAGTTATTGCAACAATTTTGCCCAATTCGAGTTAGGTGCGATTAGTTTGTGCTTTAATTGGTACGATCGGAAGCTCATGCCTTCCCAGCATGCTGTCTATCTCACACTGGTGTCACTTTCTGAAGTACTTTGTGCGTTTTTTCTTTGAAAGAACAAAGTACGTTGTGCTCTCATACGATGGTTTCCTCACGGCAGAAGACTGCTAATAGCATTCTTCAATTGGCAAAGGATGCGAAAGATAAGCTCAGAAGAGCTGCTGAAGCAGACAAGAGCATCGCAACTACTGTCAGTAGTAATTCATTACCTTTCTAGCCCTTTCTTATAGATCAATGCCAATTTTTTGTATGGATGTGGCTGTTCAAACGAATAAGTTTACCTTTGTATTTCATCATCTTATCATGACAGGGCTTCAGTTTAAAATGCTGTGCACATGAATACCCACATTAACAAGTTAAATTAGATGCACAATTTACGTATTACTGGGATATATACAAATTCTAACAATTACAGATTGCTAGTATTTACCAGATGATCAATTACTTTGTCCCATTATTGGAGAAAAGAGTGAGGACAAATTTGGAATAATCGTTTTAAGTTGTGTATGTGAACCATTCTCACTAGGCCAGACCACTGAGAACACTTTTACTTCATTCAACTATAACTTGAGAATTTTTTGTCACAATGTTCAACACAAACCATTCCTCATGCTACTACATCCTCCAAGGATGCTGTCTGGTTTATATTGACAATTTTTCTCTGACTAGGTGATGTAGCTTTGCTTATATAATCAAGCAATTATTTAAGTAGAGCAACTCTTCTTCCTTTCGGTGTGTGTGGAGAAAATGCCTGATGCTTATTGTGTTACATTGAAGAAACCTCCCAGTTAACTAGTCTAAATAGGTGCATATTCTTTTCTCTTCATTGTAATAACAACATTTGAGACCTTTGAGTTTGTTTTCTTTGCACACTTAACAAGTAATATTGTAAGTCTCTTTTATGTATATTTGAGACTATTAGTATGGTGTTTGAACTATTTATATTGTAATTTGTGCAAGTTTTCAACTTAATCCTTGAATTTAAGACTTATCATATTATTTAGTGCCTGTATATCGAATTACGGTGCAAATTTTACAATTATTTACCAAATTGCATATAAAAATTTTGGTGCGGCATACCCTTTGGTAACATCCTGGGTCCGCCACTGACCAGCAGGTGCCCTTCAAGTTGGCGCTACGATTATGACCATGACCGCTATGACCACATCCACAGGCGCTACGACTATGACCCCCTTCGACCACTTCCTTCCTTCAACCACTACCCCCTTTGATCACTGTCTCCTTCGACCATGCCTTGGACTTTGATCACGAATCTTCGACTTCGACCATGGATCTTTGACTTCGACCACTGCCCCCTTCGACCATAATCCCATTCGACCACGACCCTTCAATGACTGTGGCCCTTTGACGTCGACCACTTCCCCCTTCAACCACCGTCCCCTTCGACCAATGTCCACTTCGACCACGGCCCTTCGATGTCGACCACTTCCCCCTTCGACTATCGCCCCCTTCGTCCATGGCTTCGACTTTGACCACAGATCTTTGACTTCGGCCACGGCCCCTCAACCACGACCCCCTTCGACCATGGATCCTGATGTCAACCACAACCCTTTGACTTCAACTGTGGACTAACTTTGTCCACAGCCCTTCAACTTCGACCACTGCCCCATTCAACCACTATCCCCTTCGACCATGGCTTGAACTTTGACCATGACCATTCGACTTCGACCACTACCCATTCGACCACTGTCCCCTTCGACCATGGTTTGGACTTCGATCATGACCCTTCAACTTCGACCATGGCCTGACTTCGACCACGACCCTTCGACTACAACTGCGGACCGACTTCGTCCATGGCCCTTCGAATTCAACCGCTACCCCCTTCGACCACTGTCCCCTTCGACCACGGCTTGGACTTTGACCATAACCTTTTGACTTCGACCATGACTTGACTTCGACCACGGCCCTTCAACTTCGACCACCACCCCTTCGACTACGGCTTCGACTTCGACCACTGATCTTCAACTTCAGCCACGGCCCCATTCGATCATGGCTTCAACTTCGACCATGGCCCCTCAACTTTGGCCTCGTCCACACGACCACGGCTCCCATCGACCATGGCACCGACTTCGACGACCAGCTTGAGAGACCAAAATCGCTAGATAGCGCATGGGCTCCGAGTGAAGCGTAGGAGGAGATAGAGAGGCTCACCGGGTGAGCGACCACTGGGTGGTGGCGGCGAGGGAGTGCCACGTGGGCAGGCGTAGGAAGAGGAAGCCATCACCGCCATTGTCGAGCACCCTTGTCTCTGATCCATTGGCCACTGTCGCTTAGTGCCCTTCTCTCCGATCCACCGGCCGCTGTCATCGACTTCGATGACCAGCTTGAGAGACCAAAATTGCTAGATAGTAAAACGGGCTCTGAGCGAAGAGCAGGAGGAGGTAGAGAGGCTCACCGAGCGAGCGACCACTGGTGGTGGTGGCGTGGAGAGCCACACGGGTGGGCATAGGAAGAGGAAGCCACTACCGCCATCATTGAGCGCTCTTCTCTCTGATCCACCGGCCACTATCACCGAGCATCACGTCACTGGTTGGAGGGGCGATGGGAGATAGAATTGGTGGCGGCGCCGAGGAAGAGGAGAAGGCATGGCACGAGGGTTCAGGGGAGAGAAGGAGGCGGCGATTGCGGGAGGTGAAGGTAGGGAGACGGCGGTGGGCAGATGGGGAGAGGAGGCGATGGGCAAATGCATTGGGGAGGCGGCGACGGGAAGATGCGGCGTTGCTGGGGGAAGTTGGGGGACTGCGACCAAACACTGCCACGTGGGGAAGGAATTGGTGGCAGCGCCGAGGAGGAGGAGACAGGCACAAGGGTTCAGGGGAGAGAAGGAGGCAGCGGTTGTGGGAGGTGGAGGTGGGGAGGCGGCGACAGGCAGATGGGGAGAGGAGGCGCCGGGCGAATGCGTTGGGGAGGCGGCGACGGGGGGATGCAGCGCTGCTCGGGGAAGTTGGGGCACTGTGACCAGACATTGTCGCGTGGGGAAGGAATTGGTGGCGACGCTAAGGAGGAGGCGCGGCACGAGGGTTCAGGGGAGAGAAGGAGGCGGCGGTTGCAAGAGGTGGAGTGGTTGCAGGAGACGGAGGATGCGGGGGAAGAGAAGAGGAGGTGCATAGACCACGTGTCGATCTGCCTTTTCTATGAGGAGCGGAAGAACTACCTACATGCGGATCTGGACAACTGATCTTTGATCGAACGACTGAGAAGAGAGGCGCGAGAACAGACTGACGACCACCAACTCACATTTTTAAGGAGTAGAGATACGGATGTATCATACTTGGGTGCAGGCCTACAGCCTGCAGGCTAGCTAAACTTTATCTCTACTATCTAAGAAGTGGAGTTGATGGCACGTACATTTGTTTTTCTTCCACTTCTCCCTCAAAATTCATGAGCACCAACCTATTGCGCCGTTCATCTCCCCCGAATCCCGCATTGCATTCTCCCCATCCCACACCACCTCCTCTTCCTCCCCCCAACACCCCCCTGCGCCACCGCCTCCTCCTTCCTCCTCTTCCTTCCCTCCCCACGCGCTGCCGCCTCCTCCTTCCTTCCCCACCCCACATCGCCTCCTCTTCCCTATTCTTGTCCTGCCGCTGCTTTCACTTGATGAGGAGGCCGCCCCCGTGTCGCTTGCCCCCACCTTTGTGGAATCGGAGACCTATAAAGAGGAGGAAGAGGAGTCGAACAAGGAGCCCACCCACGCCCTCTACCCCCCAAGAACCCACCACCATCATCACAGAAGGGCGAGGAATCTGACACCGCCGCACGAGGATGAAGAGGAGGAGGGGTGAGTCATCGGAGTCCAAATCCGACAAGGCGCCGCCGCCAAAGCCTGATCCAAAACATGACTTGTGGGGCCCACAGACAAAGGGGCTAACCGGGTCAATGGAGCCGGCAGACGATGTGATCCTGCAGACGGACGAGGAGGCCAGCGCCGCCACGGCGTCGGCTTGCGCGGTGGAGGATGACGGCGAGGGTGTCGAGGTCTGTTGCTTCGACAAACGTGGTGTCGCCCGCAGCTCAGTGCTCCCACACAAATCCTACTGCTCATGAGTTTTGCACCCCTCCCCAATTTCTCATCATCGTATAGATCCAAATTCCCCATCGTTGGCCCGTGGATGGCCAGAGCAACCGCATAAGTGTGTCATGGAGAACATCGTGATCCTAAAGAGCAGGGAGCAAATCACATCGGAGGTCATGGCAGCCCTGACAGTGACGCCCGTGAAGAAGGCTGAACCTGTGGCACCTTCGAACCAGCGCGACTCACAAGCGGAGACGGCTGAGACTAGGGTGACTGCAGAGCAATGCGGGTACACATACACTTGCCCAAATTTGATTGTTATAGGCCATCTACTGCATTGCTCTGCAATAGTTAGTTCAGGCTTTGCCAGGATTGGTTTTTAGCATGACCTTGTTTACCGATTTGAGAAGCAAAGATGCCTTTTTTCCACAATTAGTACTATGTACTTGTGGAGAACTGTACTGCATGGGAATGGTTGTGCAATGTGTGTTTCCAGTTTTGGTGTGGCTCTTGTCCTGTGTATATGTATTTTTGGGATCGAATTCTGTTTTGTTGTGACTATTATCATTCAATTAATGTGTGGGGGCTTCCCTTCTATGTACACTTTTAGATGGTAATTAACCCACACAAGTAGCATGTGTGTTTTGCTGATTGCTTGGGTTTTTGGTGATCAAGGTTCCATGCTCTGTCGCAGTTTGACCAGAAGAAGACGAGTTACAGGAGGCGACTGTCTAATCAGAATGCTCATTAATGGATGCTAAAACAACCTAAAAATCCAAAAAGGATTTGAATTCCTTGAGTTTTGATTTTATTCGATTCTTAGTTCTTTCCTGTGCCTTCTCCATCCCCTAGCGACTTCCCACGCTGCTCCTACCATGCCCTACAACCATCTATGCAAAATCCCGCTAGTAGTCACTAGTTCCTATCTAGAAAATATCAGAGGACGCAGTGATTTTTCCTCCGTCTCTCTCGGTTCTTGGTCAATCGTCCCACGCCCGTACACCTCGATTTCCTTGCTTTGACATGCCACTGACCATGTGCTGAAGCAGCCATGACCAAATTCACTCACCGCCACCTCTTTGTTCTCTCTTCGCTCTCACTACTGACCTAACCGCCCGCTTCTTTTGACCGTCGTGCCTCGTCAATCGAGAAGGCACACCAGCTGAGATGCCACCAGTACTGCTGACCTCCTTACTGCCTTTACCGAATCCCGCCAAAGCTCCCTACACCTCTCTTACCTGGGCCACGTGCCATCTTAACCATTGCTTCAAACTCTAAACCCGATGCCTATCTTAACCATTTTGAGCCGCGAAGTCCCTTTTCTAGCCTACCCCGATATTGATTCAAACTTATGTCCAATACTGTTCCAGCCATTACTATTTATCGAAACCCTAAAAACACAAATATACCAATTTTGATCATCTTGAGTCCGTCTACACTATTCCCAGCTTTGTTGCATCATCCTAAAAACCACCAAGATGATATTCTAACCTAAAACTCAATACCGTCCATACCCGCTGATGGAGACGAGATGCCCGATCTTTCGATGAGATTGATAACTATTGATTTTGGGTGGAGGTGACTCTCACGATCCGATTACAACTGTACGACGATGCTTGCGCCTTAGCAATCACTGAACCAACTCCGAGATGTTATTGACCTAGCTGGAAGCGCGATGAACCTAAACACGAAGTTCAATCCCTGCGAGCAATCGTAGAACTAGCAAGAATAAGATGTAGGCAATCTGATATTGCAAATAATATTGAAGTATAGATGAAAAACAAAGTTGGGATCCCAAAAAGATGTCTTGACAGGTGGTCGTCCGACACAACTGAAGAACAAAAGTTTGCACAATTGCTAAACCTAAACTCAACGAAATCCCAAAGAGTTCAAAGGGGGTAGAGGGTGAATATATGAGTTGGAGAAGAGAGAGGGGCGGCCAAGGGTCGTCCTAGGGTTGGACACCCACCCTAAGAAAAGTTACAAAGCCCTTGGGCCCAATTGGAGGTGGCGCAGCACCTTTAGACTCGAATTCAGAAATAGTCCTGACTTGTTTCGGTGATATCTTTCCATCCCAAACGGACTCCGGATGCGAATTCTATGCAGGTTGGAAATCGGTCCTATCAGGCTGAATCAGCATCAGATTGTTTTGGTGATTGCGATGCGACCAAAAGGTTTCCGAAGCTGAGGCCTTACCCATTGGATGGGCCTTGGAATAAGCTTTCTAACAAGCACAAGAACACCTAAATCGGACTTCGTTTGTAAAAGTTATGGCCGTTTTATTACAGGCCTGTCTGGCTGTCCCGAACCGAATCCGAATTGAGTTCTGAGTTGATTCCGAGTCTGATTTCGGTTGGGCTTGAAGAAATTCCGAATTGGGCTTGGAAACCTCATTCAAAACATGGGCTTTAAGTTCTTGGACCTCTCCCCTTTTGCCCTCCCACTGCATGGCTTCTCCTTGGTGTTTTTCATTCTTGTTTTTCTCCATTGATTTGGCCCCGGCCTCCTTCTTCCTCTCGGTTCGAAAGTCTTCCATTTGTCAAACCTAAGAATGTACAAAGTAGTGACATGAGGTAGTACACCATTCTCATGAATAACATTAGTAGGAATAGATAGAAACGAATTCACCTTTATTTCAATCTTGATATTGGGCGCTATGGTCGTATGTGTTTGTGGCGTGGTCACATCATCCTCTCCTTCTTGACAAAAAAACCATCCTCGGTTTTAACATATGTGTAGCCTCACGTATTGCATGATCTTGATCATAAATCTTGGTACATGATAACAAACGCAACAAACCCTCATTATGTAATATCATAGTTCTTTATCAAGCAAAGTAAAACCTCTTTGAAACGAGCTCACCTGATAATTTAAGTCATGCGTAGGAGCTCTTGTAATTGGGACAACAAGCATAGCAAATATGGTTGTATCCATAGGGGTCATGTCCTCATCACCTGCAACTATTGTAGAAACCCAAATAACACTTGTACCCTATTCAGCCAAACCAAGCGCGACCTAAACCCTGACCACCCAAACCTATTTTCCTTGTGTCATTTGGTTATTTATTTGTGTTTTGTTCCCAGTTTGCATTCTGCAAAGCAGGATCTCATTTGCATTCGTCTTTCGCGCTAGTATTCGGACCAACAAGTAGGTCAATAGAAGAACTACAAGAGTAGTTAAAGAAGTCGAGTA
The DNA here is from genome assembly GCA_036346575.1 of Dendrocalamus sinicus. Lineage (NCBI taxonomy): Eukaryota > Viridiplantae > Streptophyta > Magnoliopsida > Poales > Poaceae > Dendrocalamus > Dendrocalamus sinicus. The sequence continues at coordinate 143,275 of JAYEVI010000069.1, read as the reverse complement.
TCCAACCTGAAGACCACATAAACTTTGGATAAGAAGGCAAGTCATATGTCTTTGATTATGTTGAACCTACATTCCTTTAAGTTATTTCTTTATCAGTATTTTTATTATGTTATTTATGCATTGTTTTTTCTTATACAATAAATATTTACAATAACATGATATTAGCTAATGTCCTACCACCAGAAAAAGCCCTATTTAATTTGATGGCCATATTCACCTTGACAAGATTTAGTAATACTAAATATATTATTTAAATAATCATGGTAGACCAGGAACTCAACTATTTTATACTACTAAGAAACTTGGTACTTTGCTGGTAGAATTTCAAAAGTGGTTCTAGGGTAAGGAGACATCATGGGAAGCCACAGGATGGTTGGGTCACATGACCTTATTCTAGGGTGGAAACTTAGACTGGAAAGGTGGCAGTGCGTGTTAGGGTTAGAAGAAGAAAGAATGTTACAAGTTTTCATGTTGGGGTTTCGACCGCACTCAAGCATTTCTGTAAAAAATTTCTTTGGATCTTTTGAGTGTAAGTCAATTTTGGGCTTGGACGCCCTTAAAGCTATTAAAGTTGACCGTTAGGTCATATTTGAATCAAACTAATGTTTGAAATGTTCGTGAGCAGGCATGATACTTTTTCTATCCGTAATTGAACCCCTAGGCTGTTACGGAAGGTAACGAAGTTCATGTTCCCAAAAACGGGGGCATTACAAAGTGGTATCAGAGTAGGCTTGACAGTAGGTTGTAACCCTAAGTATAGATCTGGTTACGATAAGAATACGAGTTGTATAAAACCCTATTTTTCAATGGAAATGAATTTCAAAAAACTGTAAGTATTATTGCTATATCTATCTCATCTCTCTTAGACATGCGTTAAAATCTTTTCTTTTGAGTTTGTCAAAAACTCAAAAACACGTGTAGTCGTTTAGACTAACTTGTTGCTATAAGTATAGACCAAATGGAATGGAAATTAACCCTAGTTGAAGTAATACTAAGGATGGTGTTAAGAAGAATAGCATGAATGTCCTGACCAAGACTTTTCTTTTTGAAAAGTTGTAAGGTCACCGCTCGAGTAGTCAGCAAATAATACCCATTTAAAGAGATTTCTTTAATACAATGGGTAAAACAATTTAAGTAGATGAAGTTTTCTGATGGTGCCAAATTGTGCTCTCAGCCTAACAGGTTGTTATATAAGTAATTTGTGCAAAACTAATTTCTGAATTTAAATAAATATTATGTTAAAAGCTTTCTGCTTCTACCCCATTTCGTCTCAGTTCTTACCTATGTTATCCTACTCTTCCTGTACCAATTAGACTCTAAATCTCAAAAGAAATTAAATGCAAATTTTTCATTGCAACAAATAAGTTAGATTACACCCATGGGAGTCGTAAGTGAAGGAAGTAGATAAATCCGTAAGGGATTTACATAAGAGATAAGCAATAGACAAAGGAATCGGTGGATTCATGTTCATTATTAGGAGAAATTGGTGGTGTGAATTTTGAATGGATAAGTATGTGAAATTTGATGGATTGGATTAACTAGATGAATGAATAAGTTAAGTTTTGGAGAAATAGGAAAAGTAATAATAGTTATTGGATTCTAGGCTTGATCAATGATATTGTTCTCGGTGGATGTTAATAATAGTGATTATTGGATTACAACCCAGATTAGTTATATTAATCTTGGTGGATGTTCATGATGGTGGATTAAATTAGAAGTAGATAGTAAGAAGTTTAGTTGATTACTGGGTGAGTAGACTGAGATAATGAATCAATGATGAAAAGAATTGGATTATTAGGGAATCGTGATACAATTGATATTGGTGGATTTAAAATGAGGATACTAGATTATGACTAGGATATATAGTTAAACGGGTGACCACAAATAGCACATCTGATATTAGATTCATGAATTCATAGTGAAAGTTGAGATTTATAAGGTTTAGATAACCATATAATTTGATTGTGGATGGTGCAATAGGAATTATATATTTGGTGCATTGTATTCAGTGGATCAGATAAATGACAGTGGATCAGATAAATGATAAAAATTGGCTTGAAGTGTTATATAGTAGGGAATGCCAAAACTAAAAGGGGAAAGAAGATAGCATAGCTATAGATGGTGTGAAGTAGAAACTAAATTGATAGGGCCATTGGATTTTAATCCTATGTATAGAAATAAGTTAGCCCCCGAATGTTAAATATTGGAAGATGTTGAATTATCCTTGTAAATATATAGGAAGTTTTGGAAGGTGTGTCCTACAAAAGCAATCAGAAAAATCATTTAATCTCACTTTATTTTCTCTCCTACCTTCTTCTTGCTGATGCGGGGGATTGCCCGATCTTCACGGCGTAGGATCGATGGAGATAATTTGGATCCGTGTAACCTGACGAATCGATGGCGCCAACCACTGTTAGAACAGCAACTTGCGACAAAAGAATTCGCCCAACCACACGCTCGTGATCCCGTCTACCCGACCACCAAGTAGACGCGTCGTCGCTCCGGCCAATCACAAGGAATCACAAGAACGACGGGGAAGAACGCCCGATTCCCCTCTAGGTTGCATCTGTGTGTCAAACCCTAGGAAGAACAAGCGTATAGCTCTCTCTGAAAATAATAGATTGATTCATGGTGGTCCCCCCTTACAGAGGGTATACAAGCCTGTATAAATCAGTCTCGACCCAAAGAAAAACGCCGACTTGTACGCAACAAAAGAAAAGAAAACCGACTCGTAACGTAATCGGCCAACCAACGAAACTGAGTCACAGTCGGTTAACCGAGACTTCCTGGTGGCCGAACTAAACATGTGGCTAAAACATGATTACATGGCCAAAACTAATCAAGGCCAAACGTGGCTTCAACAGTCATACTTTCTCACGATGGCTGCATGCATAGTGGCGACTAGATAATCTTCCATTGCTTTATTCCCGTATGCTTGCATGTGTTGACTAGAAATTGGCTTCAAGGCTTGTACACAAATCTTGTATTTGGAATAGTATCTCACGTGAGCATGCATGCAGTCCATGACTAGAAATATGCCTTCACAGGTTGTGCACAATTTTGATGTTTGGAATAATACTTCTCCAAAGCTTTAATCCCATACAAACCTGTTGATTAATCTTTTAGGTCGTGCTCGTGTAATCGGTCCAGTCGTGATGTCCTCATCATCCTGTACACTCGAAGTGATGGGCGATGCACTAATGTCGACAAGACCTTCTAAACGCATCTTCACTTTAGGCTTGTACAGATCGATTATGGGCCTGTATATAATTAAATAAAATAGTAGTAACTCTGTATCTCTGAATATAATAGTTAAAGACCCAATTAAATTAGAGCTCACCTGATAATATTTAATGCGGCTCAATAATTCTTTCCAGTCAAATAATATATTTAACTGAGAAGTACAAGACATGAGCATATCCGCGTCACTTGCTCTCATCCTTACTTCAGTCTTACATTCCCTTTCTAAGCTCAAAAATAGTTTGTAGAACTGAATCCTAAGTCTCAGTTATAGTCAAATAGAATATCACTGAACAAACTAAAGATCTGACAGTGCAATAGATGGAGAACAGAAATCAGGAAAGACAACACAGTATAATGGAAGTCCTAGCTATCATAGAGAGAAACTAGATTAAATGCGAACAAGGACAAGCCAAGATACTGGAACAACAAGTAAGGATATTGGAACAACTTACTGCAAAAGTGTCGCCGGAAGAATCAGTGTCAACGTCAAGTGCAACTGCATCCAAACTCACAACCTTTCTGAAGACTCAGCCACCTGAATTCTCATCCACAATAGAACAATTGAGTGTAGATAATTGGTTACAAAATATCAAAAGCAGACTGGAGACCATCCAATATACGAATAAGAAAAAAGTTCTTTTTGCCACCTACCAACTATCGGAACCGGTCATTAACTGGTGGAATGCTATTCAATGGACATCAGCATAAGGATAATATTACTTGGAAAGAGTTTGTAAACATGTTTCATAAGGCCCACATTTCTTCTAAAGTTGTCATGGAAAAATGTCAGGATTTTCTTAATGCTCAAAAAGAAAAGTCTATCATGGAATACATTCAACAATTTCATCATCTATCTCAATATGCTCAAGATGATGTTAGCATTGAAGCCAAAAGAATGAAGTAGTTTTAGGCCTACGACCAAGTATGAAGCGTTGCATTATAGCTATGGATTGTGAGTTTTCAGACCTACAAACTATAGTCGACCGAGCGCTTTGGATGGAAGAAGATATATTTGAATACACAAGGGTAAACAAGCAACATAATCCTTTGATCTTGGCAAATACAACTTGTTTTCACTACAAACAAGATGCACACTATTGTAGCCAATGTCCAACAAAGTCCATACCTAAAGGGAAGGCAATGATACAAGCCAAAGGATATGCATCAACATCATATCAACCGCTAATGAAGGAAGAGGGATTCCACCCTAAGATTAGTTCGAATGGAAAAGGAGATCAATCCACCCTAAAGGAAAGACATGAGGGAAAGTAACAAAGAAGATAGTAAGAAAAATCATAAAAACAAGCGTCAAACAATAACGCTAGTTAGGAACAAGACATGAAATGAATACAATTCCGTTTTTTGTGTAAGAAAATAGTTTGCTTATAAGCTATTTGGACTAAGATGTGTTATAAGACTACGGGAGTATAGGTGAACTGTCTATACAATGGTATAAGGAATAAAGAAGTTTGTGCCATATTAGGGTCAAAATCACAAAAGACTTGATTTTCAACCTCGTACAAGAGAAGAATAAGTCAGACAAGGGTGAATAATTAAATGGTTATATACCAAAGAAAGGATTCGCAAAGAAGCTCAGTTTAGACAGAAAATCAGAGTGACATAGCAGAAGTATGGTTAACCCAGACACATACTATTGTTGGACCAAAAAACACCCAAAGATCATTAGAGGAACTCATAGACAAATGTTGTTGTGTGTGTGTGTGTGTGTATATATACATACATATATATATATATATATATATATATATATATATATATATATATATATATATATATATATATATATATATATATATATATATATATATATATATATATATATATATAGGTGCAATATAAGGTAACCTATTAAGATTCATTAATTCAAAAGACATCAATTTGGAAAGGAATCAATCATGGATGAAAAATTTTAATTATGGAGCTTGGGCACCATGGTGCACTGTTATTTTGCCTATATATATATATATATATATATATATATATATATATATATATATATATATATATATATATATATATATATATATATATATATATATAAAATAAGAATCTATAAGGGTTCAGCGAATCAAGTCAAGAAATTTACAAAATAACAAGACATGCTTTGACATGCACAAGGATGATATACAGGGGCTAAAGATTACAGCCCCAATTCTACTAACGACTAGATTGATTACAGCCTCAGTTCTAATACAGGGACTAAGATGTGTATTAATATAACATGGAAGGGTTATAACGTCTGCGTCAAGATGGTCACCACATGAAGGGGATTACCGGATTACCCTAATCATGACTCAGAATTAGAAGCCATAATACATGCATTAATTAGTTAGAATAAAATCTACAACAATGAAGATGGTTAGAATTAATCAAGAACGGTGATATAGATCTTCAGTGTCACCCAGGAGAGTGAATGTCATAGCAGTTGCATTAAGACAAAAGGTATATCATGGTGTGGTCACTATCTCAAAGTGTCTGTCTCCACTACAAGGAAAAAACCAACTCAAGAAGGGAAGGCAAGAAGAAAACTCAACAGAATTCATTGAAGATGAGCAAGGAATCTCGGGATTTTGCAATCGCTTTTGTTTACCAAATAAAGAGGAATTAAAAGATTTGATTATGAGGAAAGCTCACTCTTCACAGTTCTCTATACACCCTAGAAGAATGAAAGATGTATCAAGATTTGAAGGAAGAAATCTGGTGAAGTAAGATGAAGAGAGAAATCTTAGAATACATAGCACGCTGTGACATGTACCAGAAAATAAAGGTAGATCATAATCTACCAGGATTGCAACAGTCACAACCCTGGAATGGAAATGGGAAATGGGAAAACATTGGTATGAATTTTATTACAGGACTCCCGATGACATGAGAAGGATATGAGGCTATGGGTAATCATAAACCGATTAACTAAAGTAGCATATTCCCTACTGGTTAAGTAAACATATGAAAACAGGATAAAGATAGCAAAACTATGCCTAACTAAAGTCGTAAGTATTACATGAAATTTCGGAGGGAATCATCTCAGACCAAGGAGCACAAGTCACATCTATACTTTGGGAAAAACTTCATGAAGCCATGGGAGCCCAGATATGACCAGAAAGGACAAAAGACCAGCAGAAACACCAGTTAACGAATACTACATGAAGCTCACCCTGAATAACGAACAAGACTTAAGGAAAGGAATCAGAACTATAACAACTTTGTTTTGAACCCATTCTTTAACCTAGGTGAATTTCGAGGATGAGATTCATTTTAAGGGGGATAGGTTGAAACAACCCAAAAAATACAAAAAGGATTTGAATTGCTTGAGTTTTGATTTTATTCGATTCTTAGTTCTTTCCAGTGCCTTCTCCATCCCCTAGCTAGCAAAATATTAGAGGATGCAGCGATTTTTCCTTTGTCTCTCTCAGTTATTGGTCAATCGTCAGACACCCGTACACCTCGATTGCCTCGCTCTGACATGCCCCTGACCATGAGCCGAAGCAGCCATGACCAAATTCACTCATCGCCGCCTCTCTGTTCTCTCTTTGCTCTCACTACCGACCTGACCGCCTATTTCTTTTGACTGCCGTGCCTCGCCAGTCGAGGAGGTGCACTAGCTAAGAAGCCACCAGTACTGCCGACCTCCTTACCGCCTTTACCGAACCCCGCCAAAGCTCTTTGCACCTCTCTTGCCTTGGCCACGTGCTGTCTTCCATGCGGAGATCGCACTGTGTCAAACCACCTCATAGCGCCTATTTAAGCCCGCAATCCCTCCTAAGACTTGCATTAGCATCCAATTAGCCCTAGGCCACACCCATACTCCTCTGTTGCTCGTCTCTAACTGGATTTCACCGCCGACCTCGGTAAGCCCCTCCTACCAATTCTTGTTACTGCCTCTTCTATGCTTCGATTACTTCGGTCTATAGCCTCTCCATAGCCCCTCAACCTCGTCGCCACCCTTACCCTAGCTTCCCTAACACCATAGCCCGTCGACCACCGCTCTCTCCATCGGCTGAGACCATCGTGCTGTGGACTCACCAACCCAAGCCACCATAGCCCAAACCAGCTATACCATGAACCCCACCCCAAGGAAACTCAAATCGTCGTGCTTTCCTCGTCTTAGTCATCTAATTGCCCATGTGCCATGAGATTATCTTGAGAATCCCTACCTTGCCATCGGCCAACCGTAGCTCGCCAACCGCCACCGAGCCCTAAAATGGATTCCCCTAAGTCCCCTGAACCTGTCCATGCCATCAGTTTTCTTTGGGAACCACTGTAGCACTGGGAATGGCCGCCATAAGTTTGCCCTGTTTTCGGTGCTAAAGTGACCATCAGGAGTTAGGAGGTGATGAACAGTAAACGGGTTGGGCCAAAACAGTAAAAAGGCTAGTTTTAATAGCAGATTGGGATGGTTAGTTCTGCAACACCCCAGTCTAGCAATGACCCGGAATGCTACCAATCTAGAAATAAAACAAGGATAAAGTAACTACGCCATACAAAAATTCGGCAGAACCTCCTCTGTATTGTAGTTCAAGACAGAGGTTGCAACAAGCATAAGTAGAAGAAATGATTGACATATGAATATAATAAAATCTAAGCGAAATGGTTTAAGTTTACTAAAGCATTCATAGATATAATAATTAAATAAAGAACGGAAGCATCATAAAAGAATTTTAATCCTTTATTACAATTTAAATCCGACAATCAATAATCATCTACTAATTAAGTAATTCAAGCAAATAGCATTTTATTTTCTCCCCTCTTCCATTGTGGATAGATCGTGCAAAGTGCAATAATACTAATCTGTCCTTTCCCCATGCATGCCGATCACTTAAAGGTACCTAAAACAAACACAACAACAGCAAGAGTGAGTCCAACGACTCAGCAAATATAATAGATAGTAACATGTACATTTATGAACATCACTTCACAAATCCATCCATCAACCATTTAAACATGCCATGCTATGCAAGATGATCAAAAATCTCTTTATCTCTTTCTCTTTTGCATTTTACCAGTAATGCAAAGTGTGCATCCGTCGATGCACACCCATGCTCGTACCACACAGCACAGGGACCAATTGCCCATACTCCACAAGTATGGGGACCTTTAGCCCGTCATGTCATCAACATGACGGGGACCTCGGCGCTTAGTCATCTCGTGACCAAGACTTCAATAAAACAACATAATGTATATGCGTGAATGATTCAATAAAATAAATCTTGCATTCCCATTATCTATGCACCAGAAATACTCATGAACACTGTAAATTGCAATCACCCATAAACAGCACCAATACATCCTTACCACAACCATGAACACATATATTCATAACATCGACACCCCACACTATCAATTTTAAACTATCATTATACTTGCCTTAACCGCGAAAAAACGGGGGACGTGCAGAAGGTGCCGCCTCTGGGATCCGTCCTCCACCTGAATAATAATTATAATATTTTCTAAGATAACAGTAGCGGACCTTTACCCAAATAAAAACAATCACGAACTAATAAATTCGTCTAACTTGGTTCCAATTCCCAAATCCTACATGTCATCCCGCCCCCCTCTGTGGACAGTCAACTTCAAAAATTCATATCTATTGGTGCAGGAGTTCGAATAGGGTATTCTTAGACTTTCTGGAAAGATAATTAAATTCACTAACTAAACCTAGTTCCCTGATTCGGCCATCTTCTACCCGCACCATCCAATTTTATAAAACACCAATTTCACGTCGAGTTCTCTGGACAGAACATTAAAAATGCCATAACTTCCAGCCCGAGTGTCTGAATCGTAATTTCTTGACCTTCCTGGAAAGCTAAGACAATTATCTACAACTTTCATAATATGGAGATCCTCTGATTCTCCCGTTTTCTAATCGCCCAATCCAATCTACCAAAATCTGACAGAAATCTCCCGATCTGCAGAATAGTCTTTACAAGAAAAATCATACCTTCTGCTACAAAGGTCCGATCGACGCGTTCTAGCACTTCATGGAAAGATAACGACGTCCTCTACAACTCTCTAGTAGAAGTCCAGACCTGAATCCCCACGAAACTATCCCAAAATAGCCGTTCAACAAAATTTGTCCTAGCAGTCCAGAATACTGACATTGCTACCACAACTAAAATATACATCTAATTGGGGAAAAACAGGGGTTACCCTTGACGAATTGCTGAAGAACATGACGAACACCCCCACGAACTCCTTCTCTTTTCCTATCCCCTTTTTTCCCTTCCTCTTCCCTTCCTCCGGATCCAAATGCCTCGTTGTGATTGATCTCCTTCCTCCGCTCGACCGGCAGCGAATGGAGATCTTTTTCACCGGTAGGGGGCTTCAATGGAGGAGAGGGGAGGGAGAGGGGCTGTTGAACATGGGAGGCGCAAGGGGGAGAGAGGGGGTGGCGGCCACAAGGGGAGAGGAGAGGGGGAGAAGGGGTGGCGGCTAGGGTTTGGGGGGGGCGCCTCCCCCCTTTTTGGCCAGCCACCTCTTGGGCCAAGGCCCAGGCCCAGGTTGCCAGGATTTTCAGAAATTCCCCCTCTAAAAAATCTCTATTTAACTCTTTTCTATATGGTCCTTCCCTCCAATTAATCGATTAACTCTCGAATCACTTTTGGGGTATTACAAGTTCACTATTCATTACTGTACCACACTATAGCAACCGAATTTAGCATTAACAATAAAACCCTGGTATGAACAATGTGAACCCACAATGAATAGTGAATATTCACTAATATTCATCCAAATCCTAAAATGTTTATATATATATATGTCCATTTTGAGCCTATCTGCCCATTTTTCAGCTTCGTTTTCCCATATTAGACACCAATAAAACTCAAAAACTATTAAAACATTGCTTCAAACTCTAAACCCAACACGATCCAAACCTTCACTGTTCACCGAAACGTATATATACCTATCTTAAACATTTTGAGCTGTGAAGTCCCTTTTCTAGCCCACCCCGATATTGATTCAAACTCATGTCCAATACTGTTCCAACCATTACTACTCATCAAACCCTAAAACACACACACACACACACACACACACACACACACACACACACACACACACACATATATATATATATATATATATATATATATATATATATATATATATATATATATATATATATATATATATATATATATATATATATATATATATATATATATATGTATACCTAGTTTGATCATCTTGAGTTCGTCTACACTATTCCCAGCTTTGGTTCATCATCCTACAAACCACCAAGATGATATTATGACCTAAAACCCAAGACCGTCCATACCCACAGCTATTCGCAGAAACCCAAATAACACCTGTATACTTCTTCGACCATCTCGGATCAATCTAGCCGAATCCCAACCCTGTTCATCCAAACCATGTGCGACCTAAACCCTGACCACCCAAACCTATTTTGCTTGTGTCATTTGATTATTTATTTGTGTTTTGTTCTCAGCTTGCATTCTGCAAAGTAGGAACTTATTTGCATTCGTCTTTCGTGCTAGTATTTGGACCAACAAGTAGGTCAATAGAAGAACTACAAGAGCATTTAAAGAAGTTGAGTATCCAACCCGAAGACCATAGAAACTTTGGATGAGGCAAGTCACATGTCTTTGATTATGTTGAACCTACATTCTTTTAAGTTATTTATCAGTATTTTCATTATGTTATTTACGCATTATTATTTTTTATACAATAAATATTTAGAATGATATGATATTAGCTAATATCCTACCACCTGAAAAAGCCCTATTTAATTTGATGGCCATATTCATCTTGACATGACTTAGTAATACTAAATATATTATTTAAATAATCATGGTAGACTAGGAACTCAACTTTTTATACTACTAAGAGATTTGGCACTTTGTTGGTAGAATTTCAAAAGTGGTTATAGGGTAATGAAACATCATGGGAAGCCATGAGATGGTTGGGTCCCATGACCTTATCCTAGGGTGGAGGCTTGGACTGAAAAGGTGGCAGTGTGGATGGACACTGAAACAAGGGTTTGTGGATGGGAATTGCCTCAGTGAAAATATAATGACTAGAACATTATGCCATGTAAGGAACATAGTGATTGCTCAACCACAAGCGTTGATTCGTCAAACATGGTTTAGTAGTTGCTCAACTTCGATTGAATATCTACAAAGAGTGAAGGGAGACTAAGGGAGTTTTGTTGGTATGGGAGAGGGAAAATCATACTTAACAACAGTAGATCCGCTTCGAATCAAGCGAGACTGTGAGCCACCCGAGTTTGTTGGGAAATAACACCTACTGGGTAAAGACTATATAAAGAATTGAGTAGTGAAAACTCTTATTTTATTAACTCAGTTATGAGGGTTAAAAGATTTTGTGGGTAAAACTGAGCAACTCTGCAGAGTCATGATTAATGGTATTCGAATATGCCACACTTCTAGTAAATAAAGTTGTATTTAATAGGTGATTCCACTAGGAAAGCATAAGTAGATTTAAAAATGATTTCAAAATATTAAAGTCTGATAATCAAGTTTTGAAACCCCAATTTCTTAAGAAATTATTGTCCTTTTGTGTTTAACTATGTTTACAAATAAAACTGCATCCACAAATACTATACTAAACCACTATATCCCTATCTCATGAAAATCCTGGTAAATAGTTATATAGCATTTCCCTATGTGACTTGTTGAGTACGTTTGAAATGTTCATGAGCAAGCATGATACTTCTTTTGTCTGTAACTGAACTCTTCGGCTGTTATGGAAGGTAACGATATTCCTGTTCCCAAAAACGGGGATGTTACAGAAGCCGCAGCCAAATGTGTTTTCCTTGGTGTCGGCAAGGCTGCCATCATCATTGTTATTTGGTAATTCATTCGCATCTTAAGTGGGTAATTATGAAATATTTACATTTCCATGCTCAATACATGGCTTGAGGTTACTGTTCTTTTATGCTTTGTTGTAAGCTTTGATAATATCATGATTAGTTAGTCATTACGTCAGATGTTGGAGTGTCAGTTACATTCTTGTGTACCTTCGTACCTCTTTTATCAAATTAAATTTTCCTCGCCCAAATTTGAATGCCATTGTCCATTGCAGATGATAGGCAACAAAACCTATCATGCTTTTGTTTAGTGCCGTTTCTTTTGTTTGCAACTATGCTTTGCTTTCTTTAACATAGGTCTTCTATGTATAATGCCAGTATTCAGGTTTATGGCATTTGAACATGTACAAGCCTTCAAATATGAGATGCACACATGCTCTGCGCAATTTGAACGCATACAAAGCCTTCAAATATAACAATTCAGACATGCTCCATGCAATTTGAACATGTTCAAAGCCTTCAAATATAACAATTTTGACAGTCAAGAATCACTATAGTACACAGTAATACAAGGCATAAACTATATTTGAGTAAATTTTGTTTTGAACAAATATGCAGAGAAATGTCTTTCTTGAAATGTTCCTTTTTATTTTATCAGCTTTTCTTCTACATCATTCCACGATCAATGTGATTGCTGATTATAAGCATGGTTTCGGGAACTTCCAAGTGGAGTATTGGACTCTTTGACTCCAGAACAAGTGATGCACTGCAACACTGAAGAAGAGTGATCTCCTTGCAAGTATGCTACCAGGAGAATGGAAACAACATTAGTTGATTGGGGCATCAATCTGATGGCAAGTGTTGTGGAACATGAAACTTACAACAAGATGAATGCTTGCAACAATGCTATGGTTTTTGCACCAAACATGACTCGGATTATTGGCAACCCATTTATTTTTTATTTTTTCTCAACCTATGGAATTTTCCAATTAGGAGCCTAATCAGAGGACATATCTTATCTCTTTCAGATGGCCAATCCCTTTACTGCTTTGATACATGCAGTTCAAGTGATGAATTTTCTCACGACATTGATATTGAAGACTGTAAAGGAAAGGGAGGAGGCTGTTATAGCAGCGAGGGCATTCCCATCCAACTCTGGTTCCTCAAGTGATAAAGTTAAACCTCATACATTAGAGCATTTGGACAAGCCCTTCATTTGTTCAAGTTAGCAAAATGTTGATTGCCCTATTATTAGTGGGGCTACACTTGATCATTTCCTCTTTAGAGTAGAACAAGTGCTTCATCATGATGCACAAGGTAGTATTGGAGGGCCTAGGAAGCGTGAAACTGGTACAAGCCATGACAAAAGCAATAGCAAGTTTTCTCCCATGGACGGTGATTTTAGTAGCAAGTCAACAATTCTACAAACAAATTTAGTAACGACAATGTGGAAGGTTTGTTTGACATATTTAAATTTAGGAAAGGAGTAGTGAGACTACACCTTGCATTTCAGTTTGAGTAGGTCCATGAAGAAGTCTGATGAAGCGGGACAAGCTTGTATATGATGTGATAGGGTTTAGTTGACAATGCAATTATTTTTGTAGCCGTGTTTACTATTTAGCATCAGCCATTCTCCTAGATTGTGTGATTAGAAGGTATTAGCCTATTTGGTAATACTGATCATTGGGTGTATACTTTAGCTATTCACTTCTGAACATCCAAATTGTAAGAAGCCATCATCACCTGTGGTTCCTACTGAGTTAACAAAAGTCTCAATGAACTCATAAGTTAGCGATTATTGATTTGATGCAAAGTTGCGAACACTTCTCAGATTTTCCTTTTGTGGGTAACAACTTGAGTGATTAAAACCCTTTTTAATCGACTGCCGTGCAAGTGTTTGTGAATTGGACAAGATATTAACATTTGGTAATCTTTTTTCACTCTATTTTTGTGGTGTTGGATCAGTCGGGTTAGTGAAGATGGTAGAGAAAACTAACGAACTATCGCTCAATATTGCGAAGTTCAGCAACAGAGCTTGGGACGGAGTTTACCAAAGCACTGCGGTGGAACCGAGAGTGTAATACAAGCTAGACCTATCAACATTAGGTTGATGTGTTGTGTTGTGGTTACAGACCAAATAGAGAGAGTGTGTAGTAGTGGAGAGTTGAGTAAATGAATGGCTTCCCCCTTTCTCTCCGTGGCCCATGCCACACATATATATCCAAATGGGGAGTGTTTGTACAGTTATACCCTTACACATGAGTACTCATGGTGAAGGGCTTCACGGGGCGAAGCCATGCCGTTGAGTCCTTTGGCCGCCTCCGTCCCATCGGCCTGTGATGCTTGATGACTCGGATAGTTCGCTCGTCCGCTCATGCTTGCGCGACGGATAGTTCGCTCGTCCGCTCATGCTTGCGCAAGGGCTGTCTTCGGATCCCGAAGCTGGCGCGGCCTCGAGGCCGAAGGCACCGGGAAGGCCGAAGGCTTCGACGGGGCCGAGGTAGTGCTTGTGCGAGGGTCGTCTCCCGCACCCGGGGCGGGCGCGACTTCGAGGCCGAAGGCACTGGGTAGGCCAAGGGCTTCGACGGGGCCGAGGTCCGGGCGTGCCCTACTTCGCGCTCCGGATATTTGTGGGCGAAGTTGAACTTGGTCGGCTGCCCTTGGCAGCCGAGTCTCGGGAAATGCTTCGCGCGATGTGGCGCCAGCGCGGGGAGATGGTTGCCTGGTCCGGGAGTGCGCTTTAATGACGCCTGGAATCGCGCCTGCCTTTGTCAGGGGTAGGCTGGCATGGCTGCTCCGCCTGCCCTGCACTGGATGTGGGCACGCGGCCGGCTGTAATTGGAGCATCGTGGGATGCCAGCGTTCCCACGACCACGGCCGTTCGCCTCTTCCCCAGTAAAAGTGGCCACACGGCAGGAGTGTATCAGCGCATTGGGCGCTGAGCGGCCACCTACCGCCGCCTGCCGCGGTTGCACTGCCCGATCGTGGGTAGCCGAACCGCTGTAATTCTATCGTTCGATCTTCTGCCTGCAGGGGAGGCGGGGGGCTTTATAAACCGCCCCTGTGGGCATGCAGTCGTTCCCCTTGGCTGCTTGATTGCTTGTGCGTTCCTTCTTATTCTTCTTGCGCCTCCTGCCGCTATTCTCACCTCCGCGCCTGCCCGCCGCCTTGGGAGAGAGGGATGGTTACGCGCGACGACCTCCCAGCTAACAGGGGTGCCGCCCTTGATGACCCTGCGCGTCGCCTTAGCGAGAGCACCTCGTCGAGCCAGCGCTGCCTGACGCCACCACCGGCGGAGTACCGCCTGGTTCCGCGCGACAGGAAGCAAACTACCCATCGCTGGGACGCCGTGAAATGGTCCAAGGGTCGTTGCTCCCGTGTGCTGGGGCAGAGCCGCGTCACGGAGGAGACCCTCCAAACCCTTCTTCAGGAGAAGAAGCTGGAGGAGCGTGGCGGGGCTCGCCTGCCCGGGCCTGACGAAACGGAGCCGAACCCGGGAGAGTCGGAGGCGATCGTCTTCGTGGCATTCTTCGACACCGGGCTCCGAATCCCTGCGACACACTTTGTTCGTGAAGTGCTGCGAGCGTATGGGTTGGAGCTGGTGCAGCTGACTCCGACCGCGGTCGTTCGGTTGGCCATCTTTACTTGGGCGATGCGGACGGAGGGTACCCGTCCCAGCGCCGAGTTGTTCACCATCCTGCACGACGCACGGTGCCAACCGAGGAGAGTGGAAGGGGGGCTTACTCGAACTTCAGCAGCATGGACTTCGTGCTAAGGTCAGAGTGCTCGCACCTGTTTCCCGTGTTGGTTACGCGGGAAAAGTGGGAGTCCGACTGGACACGGCGGTGGTTCTACTACATCGTGACGAGCACGAGCGGCCTCCGGAGCCGTGGAGAGCCGATATCATTCGATCGCTGTCCGAATGTGACGCCTTGGCCCAGCGACGAGCAGCAGGCGCGGAGACTTGCTGGGGTCGCACTCCGGTTCAACATGAGTGACCTCGCCGAGGAGTTCACCATGTACGGGATATCTCCGCTTTCTTGTAACTGGAAGTACGAGCGGCGAGGGCCCGACCGGAAGGACGACATCCACCCGGGGGTGTCTTCGCTTCATAGGCCCTCCGCGCCCTGTAAGTATCCCTACGACGTGGGTGGTTGCAGACCCTTAGGTATGATACTCCGCTTGTGCGTGCAGTGCGCCGGTTAGAAGATGCGGAGCGCGCAGTGGCTGCGATGCTTGGGCCGTACACGGCGAAGGAGCACAAGGCCCGTGAGTCCGCGACTTCCTTGGCGAAGCAAGGGCGGATTAATCGGGTGTGCGAGGTTTTGGGAATCCCCATTCCAGAGCGCCCAGTGCCTGAGGAATCGCCAAGCGGTGCGACGGTGGTGGCGCCATCCTCTCGGTGCGGGGTCGAGTCGGAGGCCATCGCCCTTAGTTCGTCGGTCGTGCCGCCGGTCGAGAACGTGAGGATGGGGGGCGAGATGGGCGCTGGGCTCGGATCGACCGGTTCGGGGGGGCGCGTAACTCCCGATGAGGCCGTATGTGGTGGCAAGACGACGAGTGCGCGCCTCGCCATTCTTGAAGATGACGCCTCGTCACCTCCAGCGATAACCGTAGCGTTGTCGCTGACGACGGCTTCCGCGGCTGCCAAGGTAGCCACGGAGGCTTCACCTACAACTCCGAAGGTGAAACGGCCTCGGGTGCAGTCGCCGCCATCTTCTATGGGCCGGTTCAGCGTGGCGGGTCCAGTGACTGCGGCCCTGACGGCTAGTGGGGATTCTCCTGGAGCCGGGAGGGTTGTCGCTCCTCAGGCCAGCGAGGCGCTCATGACCCAGGTGGAGGCCGCGGTAGAGGGCACTGGAGGTATGCGTAGTTCGTTTTCCTCGCGCGACTTCGCGAAACTCTCCTCGATTTGCTCGCTTATTCCATCGACACCAGGCGAGACAGGGTCTCCCAGACGAGGGCAAGAATCGAGCAATGGGGGGCCCCGCGATGTCACCGGCCTGATTGAGCCGGGGACTGTGTGTGCCCCAACTGCTACGGAAGGCGCTGGGGTGGGGGCTCTAGGGCCTGACTTCTCCGACTTCGTACCTCGGTGGGGCGCCGCGCTGGGCGCGAGGTGGCGAGTATCTTTGGCACCACCTAGATCGACAGGCGCTGCACTCCTGCGGGGGTGACCTTTTGGCGCTCGCGCTGGGTGCTTGGAGATGAGGGTAATGGTCTCTGTTCTTGCTGCATATCCCTTGCTTATCTGATAGGTAACCTTTGTTGTTACACTCGTGTAGACGCTTGCAATTGGCAAAGCCCTCGAAGAGACTTGCGCGCGCGAGCGAGGGCATTGGAGGACCACCGCGCTGCGGCGTTGCGACGCCAATGCCGCCAGGGACGAGCTCATTAGGGTGCTGATGGCGGGCGTGGCGAGGTTATTGATGACGCGGTGGTGGTGGGCACGAATCGAAGAACGCGCGGCGCCGCACAACGCGCGATGGAGGAGGCTCAGGTGCGTTGCGGAGGACAGCGCACCGCCCTTCTTGGCGAATCTCGCGCTAGAGGCGGAAAAGGAACAGCTTGTCGCCTCCGTTCTTGAAGACGCTATCACGGGACAACGCGTGCGCCTCGCGTGGAATGCGATGGAGTCTTTGGAGTAGGCCCTCCGGGCTTTGCGTGCACGTGGAGGACGCCACTCATGGCCGCCAAGACTGATGGAGATGCTTGGGCGAATCGAGGAGGGCTCGGCGTCGCCTCCCGGCGCCAAGGCTTTCGGCACCCATCGCACTGCATGAGTGCTGGGCTTACCTCGCCTTGCCGCACGGTGGAGTGCGAGCATGTCAATGAGGCGAACCCTCAGCTCGACTTGCCTACCCAGCCCGGGGTGATATCTGATGCCGTTCGTGCCGCCGAGCTCGCGACCCGAAACTTCCATGACCGAATTTGGAATTATATCGGGGAGGGCACTACCGCGGTTGCTTTACGGCGGACGCCGCGAGCAGGGGACATGCTTGGCTCGAAGAGGTCCCCAGTAGCGGCAGCGATCGCGCACTCGTTGCGGCGAAGGTGGCGCAGACTCATAGGAATAATTCCAGGTTTTGGCGCGTTCCGCGTCGTGTGTGTGTCGGCTTCTGTAATGTAATTGTCTTACTCGGGCTAAGCGACAATTCTCCCGTGCACTTGTTGTTATGTAATATGCTGTGAGCTGGGGGTCGTGTAAAGCGCGGGTATCGTGTCGCCCCTCATTCGGGTATCAGCAAACGGGCTTGTGAACACTTTGCGCCTCGGACCCCAGACTAGTTGAGGTAGACGCGTGAGCGCTTCGTCCTCTACCCTTCAGAGTGGTGGCAGCAGAGCTGGCGCCTAGTCGAGATAGACGCGCGAACGCTCCGTCCCCTACCCTTCGAAGTGGTGGCAGCGGAGCTGGCGCCTAGTCGAGGTAGACGCGCGAGCGCTCCGTCCTCTATCCTTGAAGTGGTGGCGGCGAGCCGGCGCCTGGTCGAGGTAGACGCGCGGCGCTCGTCCCCTACCTTCAGTGGTGGCACCGGCCGGCGCCAGTCGAGGTAGACGCGCGGCGCTCGTCCCCTACCCCGAGTGGTGGCGCGAGCCGGCGCCTAGTCGAGGTAGACGCGCGAGCGCTCCGTCCCCTACCCTTCGAAGTGGTGGCAGCGGAGCTGGCGCCTGGTCGAGGTAGACATGGGAACCTCGACCACGCCCCTTGGTTTTTATGTTCCAGGAAGTGCGCAAAAGGGGCGTGCCTGCGCGTGCTTGGGAGTATCCACGCCGCGGTTGTACTCCGTAGAGTGCGCGGGGATAGCGTCCACGTTGGGGTTTTTTTTATACTCCGGAGAGTGCGTGGGATCAACATCCATGTCTTATTTATACTCCGAAGAGTACGCACTGGGGCAACACCCATGTGTGCGCGTGGTTCGCGTCTTGTTTATACTCCGCAGAGTGCGCAGGGATAACATCCGCGTCTTTTTTATACTCCAGAAGAGTGCGTGGGGTCGACATCCACGTCTTATTTATACTCTGAAGAGTACGCACTGGGCAACGCCCACGCGTGCGTGGGGTTCGCGTCTTGTTTATACTCCGTAGAGTATGCAAGGATAACATCCGCGTCTTTTTTATACTCCAGAAGAGTGCGTGCGGAGGCGGACCTCGGCGCTACGTCTTGTTTAGAGTGCGTAGACTGCGCGCGGAGGTGAAGCTCTACGCGTTGCGGGCGGTGAAATTGCGTGCGGAGGCGGACCTCGACGCTACGTCTTATTTATACTCCGTAGAGTGCGTGCGGAGGCGGACCTCGACGCTACGTCTTATTTAGAGTCCGTAGACTGTGCGCGGAGGCGAACCTCCGTGCGTTGTGGGCGGTGAAATTACGTGCGGAGGCGGACCTCGACGCTACGTCTTATTTATTCTCCGTAGAGTGCGTGTAGAGGCGGACCTCGACGCTACGTCTTATTTAGAGTCCGTAGACTGCGCGCGGAGGCGAACCTCCGCGCGTTGCGGGCGGTGAAATTGCGTGCAGAGGCGGACCTCGACGCTACATCTTATTTATACTCCGTAGAGTGCGTGCGGAGGCGGACCTCGACGCTACGTCTTATTTAGAGTCCGTGATCGCTGCGCGAGGCGAACCTCCGTGCGTTGCGGGCGGTGAAATTGCGTGCGGAGGCGGACCTCGACGCTACGTCTTATTTATACTCCGTGAGAGTGCGTGCGGAGGCGGACCTCGCCGCTCGTCTTATTTAGAGTTCAGAGAGCGCGCGCGATGCGAACCTCTGCGCGTTGTGGGCGGTGAAATTGCGTGCGGGGCGGACCTCGGCGCTCGTCTTATTTATACTCAGAGAGTGCGTGCGGAGGCGGACCTCGGCGCTACATCTTATTTAGAGTCCGTGGATGCGCGCGAGGCGAACCTCCGCGCGTTGCGGCGGTGAAATGCGTGCGGGAGGCGACCTCGGCGCTCGTCTTATTTATACTCCGTAGAGTGCGTGCGGAGGCGGACCTCGACGCTACGTCTTATTTAGAGTCCATAGACTGCGCGCGGAGGCGTCCCCCCACGCGTCTTTATTCATGCTCATGCACTGTGTACACGAAGGTGACCCTTTGCGCGCTTTTAGTATGAAAACGGGAGAATTTGCATGAACGATGCACTTTATTAAATTCCCGTTTGCGCGGGTGGCGATTACAAGGGTTAAGGCACTAACCGTTAGCGCTTCGTCCGCCGGCCGTGGAAGGCCCTTGCCCTTGTGCGCTTGACTTAGGCGTAATACCGCCATAGCTCGTCCGCATTCCACGTGTGGCGGGCGTGTGCCCTTCCAAGGTGGCTAAGCGTCGCTCCCTTCTGCGGCCTCGCGACGATGTACGAGCCTTCCCACGGACTCGAGCTTGCCCACCGTCTCCACGTGGAGTGCCATCTTAAGGACGAGATCTCCGGTCTAAATTTGCGCGGTACAATGACGATTGCGACCACGCACCATCGTCGCGCGTATTTTATGATGTCTTTGTGTTGCGCTTGCGCAGTCTCCATCAAGGAGATCCACGGACAATTGGCGTTCTTCGTCTGGTGCTTGGACGAGGACCCGCTGCGAGCCAGCCTTTATTTCTTCAGGTGTGACCGCCTCATCACCGAAGAGGAGCTTGAAAGGCGTGAACCCCGTTGGGCGTGTGACCGTTGTGCGAAGGGACCAGAGGACGCTGTGGAGCTCGCCCGGCCACTTCCCCTTTGGTAACCCGACGAGGCACTTCTTGATTGTGGCGGAGATGGTGCCGTTTGCCCGCTCCACCGCCCCGTTGGACTGTGGGTGTCCGACCGAGGCGAAACGGAGGGTGATTCCCATGTTGCCGCAGAATTCTTTGAATGGGGCTGCATCGAATCGCAGACCGTTGTCGGCGGTGATCTCCTGAGCACGCCGAATCGACATATGATGTTACTCGCTGAGGAAGCGCCGCAGAGCCGCCGAGGTAATCTTGGCGAGCTACGCCTCCGGCCACGGAGAAGTACTCGAGCAACGCGAGGAATCGCAGTCTCACGGGCCACGGGAAGCGGTCCCACGACATCGATGCCCCACCTCACCAGCGGCCATACCGGGGGTATGGGATGGAGGCTTGTCGGGGGCCTGTGGATAGCCCTTCCCATCCATTGGCAACCTTGACAACGGCGCACGAGATCCTGGGCATCCGCGACAGCTGTTGGCCAATAAAAATCCTGTCTGAATGCCTTGCCCACCAGAGACCTTGGTTGGAGGTGCGAGCCGCAGAGACCCGCATGAATTTCCGCGAGGAGGTGCTTTCCTTCTTCGCGCGGGATGCACCGCAGGAGCGGTGCGCAGACCCCCTTCTTGTAGAGCGCCCCGTCGAGCACCTGGAAGGACCTAGCGCGTTGTTGCAAATGCCGGAGCTCGGAGGGGTCATCCGGTTCCGCGATGCCTTGCAAAAAAGTGGGAAGGGGCTCCCGCCAGTCACCCTGCTAGGTGATCTGCTGGACGAGGGTCGCATCCGATTATCTGTCTTTGTGGCGCCGCGCGGTTTCAGAAATGCCCGCCGGGAATTGGGAGCTGGTGACTAGCAGTCTTGGCCAGGACGTCAGCTTGTTCGTTGTCCGCTCGAGGGATGGCCTTCACCGTGACACCCAAAAAGTGCCGCTCCTTCGCTCGTACGACTGCTAGGTACTTGGCTAGCTCCGGGTCCTTAGCTTGGTATGACTTGTCCACATGGCCCGCCACTAACCGGGAATCAGTGCGGACGAGGACTCGCCTTGCTCCCATTGCTTTGAGCTTCCCGAGGCCGAAGAGTAACGCCTCGTATTCGGCCGTGTTGTTCGTAGCCGGGAACGCTAGGCGCGCCGAGTATAACAGGCGCTGCCCCTCTGGGGTGGTGATGACGGTGCCCACCCCTGCGCCCGCAACACCGTACGCTCCGTCGGTGTTGAGTGTCCACACCAGGTCTTCGACCTGGAGGGCGGGCTGAGCTGGGGGGTCCATTCCGCGAGGAAGTCCGCCAGAACTTGAGACTTGATCGCCGTTTGGGAGGCGTATGTTATGGAGAACGGGGCCATCTCCGCCGCCCATTTACCAATTCGCCCCATGGACTCCTTGTTGGGCAGCATCTCTGCTAGAGGGAACGATGATGGCACCGTTATCGGGTGCGCCAGGAAGTAATGCCGGAGTTTTCTTGAGGCCATGACCAGCCCGTAAGGAAGCTTCTCGAGCTCGGTATATCGCGTCTTGGCGCCCTGGAGGGCTTCGGAGACGAAGTACACTGGCCGCTAGAGCGCTCTTCCAGGACGAGGACGGCGTTGACCGCCGTTGTCGAGGCGGCGAGGTAGAGTAGGAGGGGAGCCTCTAGTGCTGGGGCCACCAGAGTGGGAAGGGTTGCGAGGTGTTTCTTGAGGTCGTCGAAGGCCTTTGCGCAGTCGTCGTCCCAATGAAATTCATCGCAACTGCGGAGGGTCTTGAAAAATGGTAAGCCCCTCTCCGCCGCTCTGGAGAGGAAACGGCTCAAGGCCGCCATGCGGGCTGCCAGCCTTTGGACCTCCCACGTCGTCTTGGGAGGTTCCATGCCCAGGATAGCGTCAACCTTGTCGGGGTTCGCTTGGATGCCTCGCCCAGATACGAGGAAGCCCAATAGCTTGCCCGCCTGTACACCGAAGACACATTTGTTCAGATTGAGCTTGATGCCCGCCTTCCGGAGGTTGTCAAAAGTCTCCTGAAGATCCCGACCGTGGGAGGCGAGCTGCCGGGTTTTTACTACCACGTCGTCCACGTAGGCCTCCACATTTCTCCCTAGCTGGACGGCCAGGGCCAGCGCGACAAGGCGGGTAAAAGTTGTGCCCGCGTTCTTCAAGCCAAAGGGCATCCTTACGAAGCAGAAGGTCCCCACCGGCGTAATGAAGCTGGTTTTCTCCTCGTCGTCCTTAGCCATGTAGACCTGGTGGTAGCCGGAGTAGGCGTCCAAGAAGCTCATGAGCTCGCATCCGGCGGTTGCATCGACCAGTTGATCTATGCGTGGTAAGGGTGTCGTCGCCCGGGCATGCCTTGTTGAGGCGATGAAGTCGATGCACATGCGCCAGCTCGCTAGCCTTTTTAACCAACACCGGATTGGCGAGCGATCCGGATGTTGAACTCGCGATAACCCCGCTCGAAGGAGCCGCCACCTCCACCTTAGCCGCTTCTTTGCGGTCCGTGGACATACGGCGAGTTTTACGCTGACGGGCTTGGCGTCGGGCGGATCGCGAGTTATGTTCGATGAGGGCGCGGTCCACTCCTTTGATATCTTCCGGGGACCATGCGAAAACGTCTATGTTGGCCTGGAGGACTCGGAGCAAGTCCTGCTCTACTTCCGGAGGGAGGCCTTCGCCTATGGATACGAACTACCCCTTCGCTTGGAGCGGCACCCTCTTCACCCCGCCCTCCGGGTGGGGCTTAGGTGTCCAACCCGGAGCGTATGGCGTATCCACTTGGTATTTGTCGATGAGGGCGTGCACCTTGCGGTGCAAGCATCCAGCTTCGGTTTCGATGCCCCGAGCCATATCCTGGTCGCCGAAGATGGTGATGACGCCCCGCCGTCCTGGGAGCTTCATGCATAGGAATGCGTAATGTGGGACGGCTTCGAAGGAGTTGATGGCGGGTCGGCCCAGTATGGCATTGTACGGATATGAGACGTCAGCGCCGTCGAAGACGACATCTTCGGTCCTGGCGTTGTCGGCCTGGCCCAATGAGACTTGGAGGCGAACCTGACCCAGAGCCTTCAGAGGCTGCCCTCCGAGGCCCTGAAGGGGGACTTCCAAAGCTTTTAATAGACTCCGAGGTATTCCCATACGATCAAGGGCCTCCGCGAACAAAATGTTGGCGGAGCTCCCTCCGTCGATGAGGATGCGCCTGACGTCGCAACCTGCAATGTCAGCCTGGATGACCAAGGGATCTTGATGGGGGAATTCTACACCCTGGGCATCAGTTGACGTGAAGGTGATGCTGCAAGGGGACGCCCGGCGAGATAGTTGTGCCGAGGAAGTGCTCGACGAAGAGCCTCCATCGATGACATGAATGCCACGGCATTGGGTCTCTCCGGGGGACCCAAAGACAGAGGGACCGCCTTGCCTATCTTTGTCTGCGGGTTGTTACGGGGGTCAATGTCTTCGAAGCCCGTACATGGGCCACTGCCTGTCGTAATGCCGCAACTTTGGTGCATGCCCGCGTGAGATGGCCCTCGTAGCCGTGTACCTTGCACCATCTACCGTATTCTAGGATTTCCTGCTCCGCGCGCAGCTTGGCATCGTCGCCTCGCCGTGTCCCCTGCGGCGCGAGGTTGACACGCCCCCGGAATGCCCCGCATGCCCGGATATGGCGGGCCTTTGGGGTCTCCGCCGATTCTGCGGAGGCTTACGCTGTCGCTGGTGAGGTTTGGTGCACCCCATCGTCGACGAGCTCACGAGTGTTACCTGTGGACACTTGCTTGTGGTCTGTCCTCGGGTTGTCTCTTGTGCTGCTTCTTTGTGACAAGCCCTCCGCTTGCCCGGCGTCGGAGCCGTTGCCGCTGCGCCTCCGTACATCCTCTTCGGCTCAGGCGTACGCTTCCACTTTGTCGAAGAGCTCTGCCTCCGACTTGAGTGGCTTCCGCGTGTTATATTCGGCGAGTGGTCCCGGGCGGAGACCTTGTTTGCTGCGTTGATGACGGTTGTTTTGTTGACGTCCTTGACCTGGCAGCGCACTTTCGCGAAGCGCTTGAAGTAATCCCGGAGCCTTTCGTCAGGTTTTTGATTGACTGCGAAGAGCTGGTCCGCATCGACACGCTCGACGTAGTTTCCTTGGAAGTTGCTGTAGAGTTGACCGCGGATCTGTTCCCACGCGTAGATGGACTGTGGTGCAATGGAGAAGAACCAGGACAGCGCCACGCCTTGTAACGCGAGAGGGAGTCCTCTTGCCTTCGTGGTGTCATCTCCGCCAGCGACTTCGATAGCGGTCTCGTACACGCGCACGAAGCCTCGCGGGTCGGAGTCGCCCTTGTAGGCCTCGATGACGCTCGGGAACTTGAAGCCCTCGGGGCAAGCCGCCTGCTGTAGGCTCGCGGAGAGCGGGGACTCTGGATCTATTCGCCGCGATGGGACGCGACTAGACGTAGGGGGTTCGGACGCCACCGCCGGGGTTGGCTCCGAGCCTCTTGCATGTGATGCACAGCTCCGCGGAGGTCTGTTAGCTCTCGCTGAAATGCGCTAAGGGCCGCCAGCAGGGTGGCCTCCACCACGGGCGTGGCTGGGGCCATTGGTGCGCTTGGCGGCGCTACCGGTACGGTGGTGACCACGGCCTGTGCGCCCAGGCTGCCCGCCGCGTTGTCGTGGAGGGCCCTGGAGCCGGTGACGAGGTTCGCGTCGCCGCTGGGGTCGTTCACCGCTTCTGCGCTAGGTGAAAAAATGGATGCGCCTGCGTTGCCATCGCCGGGGTTGGTCGTCGGGGTGGTGCTGGTGGGGTCGGTGGTGGGGTTCGCTGTCCCACCTCCACCACCGCTCACTCTGCGCCGCTAGAGCCGGCCCGATCTTGTGCGAGACCTTGCCGCCGCCTTCTTCTTCTTCGCCGCCGACGGTGAAGCTTTCCTTGGTGCCATCCTCCTTCAGATCTAGATGCTTGTTCCTGTCCTCCCCACGGACAGCGCCAACTGTTGTGGTTACAGACCAAACAGAGAGAGAGTGTAGTAGTGGAGAGTTGAGTAAATGAATGGCTTCCCCCTTTCTCCCCGTGGCCCATGCCACACATATATATCCAATGGGGAGTGTTTGTACAGTTATACCCTTACACATGAGTATTCCCCTCGGGGGCTCTTATGTCATTACACATGTCCTATTTCGGACCTAACAGTCCTACTGGGCTTAGGTGGGGGCCACCCCTACAACATGTTGGCTCATGATTTTTTTCGTAGCAACGCACGGGCTTTAAACTATATATTGTTACATAATAGTGTAGGCTCTTACATATCTATTAACTTTGCAGTATGATATACATGAGGATATATGCATCTTGCTCATTGTGGTATATTATTTTCATTTTTTGAGTGACATGGATTCCAGTATTTTGAAAAGTTTTGTTTTCAAAATACTAGTATATGTTTGATCTTTGTTTTCCGTTGCAATGCACCGACACAGGACTAGTTGACAGTGATGCCTAGGTGACAATGATCAAATAATGGCTAAATTTTTAGGCTATGATAGTTCATTTTCCTTGTCTTTATGAACCTTGCAAGTTGAGCCATTGATCTTATAAAAGCACTTGAAATCTATAAGTACCAAATTGTTTCCTATGTTACTTCACTATGGTTATTTCAAACACAGGATAGTTGAAGAAAGACAGCTGTAAGTTGTGTGCAAACATTAGATATGGTGAAGGATAGTTAGGCTTGAAGTGTCTTTATTTTTTGCATTTCGAGGAAGTTCATTGAACTATGCTATTATTTGTTGATATAAAGGGTTTGTTTTGACATACCTAGTAATAGTTCTGTATCTGACTATGTGGTTTTCTTATTGTAATTGTTAACCGTTACTTATGGTTCTATAGTTATTTCTAAAATTTCCAATGTTAGGATTCTACCAGATAAAGTTTGAAATGCATTTCTTTTTATTGCTTGTGAGCCAATGGGCCTCTTGGTTCCAGACTTACGGCTTCTGCCAGCCTCTTTCATCTTCAGCTTCGACCTGGAAAAACCAAAAGCCTCTCCGAACAAAACGGCTTCCCGTAGGGGGTAAAAAGCTGCTCGCACCAACACCGACTGCATGTCTCGCCTGTGACCTCTCTCCTGACCCACCTCCTACCTACGCGCCCTCCCCACCCCTCCCCTCCGCTTTAGATCCGACGTCGCCCGGCTGCCCCTGGCCCCTGCTTCCCTTGCGCCCCCCCCCCTCGAAACTGCCGGCTCCACAGGACTAGGAATGGCAATCGGGCACAGTAGGTACGGATAGTGCTCACCCATACCTATACCCGCGACCCTAATTTATGCCCACGGTATACCCACGAAGGACGACAGGTAAAAAACCTCGCACATACCCGTCGTTCGTGGGCATACCCGTTTACCCGCGAACTGAGAGTTGAACTAATGACAAGTACATATAAGCAACAGCTGTTACTAGGAAATATAATAGCTATTAAATTTTTTTATAACAATCAATAACAATTAGAGATATAGAAAAATTTATAACAATCAATATTAATTAGAGATATTGCTATGATTGCGCCACCTGTCAATTTATATCGCGGGTAAACTGATGGGACGGGTACGGGTGGAGTTTATCCATACCAGTACCTATTTATCTGACAGATAGAATGTTTTCTCTATTTTCATACCTATAGATAAAAAAAATATCATATACCTAACTCTATTAGATTATTTACCCATAAATATATCGGTAAACAGATACAATTGCCATCCTACTCGGGCCCCTCCTCAGCTCCCTCCACCGCTCGTGACCGCCTCCGTCCCTCTCCCGACTCGCCATCCTCCCCGTGCGCCCTCCTGTCCCGTCCGCTCCAGATCCGGCGTTGCCCACGTGGCCCCGAGCCTCTCCTCCCCGCGCGCCCCCGCGCCAAGCCGCCGCCCCCACCGGGCCCTCCGCAGCTCTCTCCACTACTCTGATCTCCACCTCCTCCGCCCAGATCTACCCCTTTTTCCCCGAACCCTCCCCCCACCACGTCCACCACCCTGGCGTCCCCTCCTCGGATGGCGTCGGCGTCATCGTCCGCGCTGCCCTCCGAGATCGCCAGCTCGTCCTCGTCCGCCTCCACATCGGACGCCACCTCTCCCCTCTAGTCAGAGTCTGCGTCCAACTTTCCATTGTTCCCCGGTGCTCGAGCCTCGTTGCCTTCCTGGCTGGCCGATCGTTCAACGTCGTCTGCGCACGACAGCCCCGTCGGACGCCCCGTCGAGGTCCACGTATCATCCACGCCCGTTAGTGACCTGCTGCCGGCCGCGCCGATGGTACCTTTCACTTAAGTGATGCATTTCGTACCATTTGAAGATTATTGTCGGTGCGGTGGCGCAATTTATTTGCTGTGCGTTGGTTGCCGCGTTGTCACGACCGGCCCTTTGTGCCTCACTCCCCAAGGTGGATAAATGAAAGACTCCCAAGGAAAAGGCTGGCAATGCTATATGGGATGAGGGCTCCCATATCGCAATGCTCGAAATATGCCGGGAGGAGTTTTGAGGCCCAAAACACGGTCATGGGTTATCTAAATGGGCATGGTTAAACCAACCTTGGGAGGAAATTCAAAGCGCGCACGAGTTGGAATACATAAGAAAGCAATTCAAGAACCATTGAGACTCACTGAAGTGAGATTACCACATATGGAAAACCCTTAAGTTGAATGCGACAGGCTTGGAAATCAACCCATGGACCCGCTCGATCGCCGCCACCAACGAATGGTCGGAGGAGCAAAACCAGGTAAATACTGTCATATACTCCATCATCTACTCTGCAATTCACTTTCAGTATGGAATGTTGTGATAAGAATGTTGCGATGCTATGGCTGCACATTTTTCCACAGTGGAGACTTGCTCCATTGGCATGATTGCAAGAATATGTGGTCTCTTCCCATTACCCCTCTTCTGTCTGATTTTGAACAAACTATGGTGCATAGTTCAATGACATGCTCTTTGAGGATTACCCCTGATTATTGGCAATTGGGTGTACTTTTGCATCTCATTGAAATGCTATTCTGTTACTAAGCTTGATACAAGTTACAACGTAGTACTGAAATATGTGCTTGTTTGTGTGGAATATAGTGACCCTTTCTGTTTGTAATGTGCCATGGAACACACAAGTGTGACAATAATTTGTTTTACATATTTTTAGTACTTTGATTGCTATGGGTGCATTACTTTGTACAATATATAGGATGACAAGTGTGATAAAATGGATTCACCTTCTTTGTAAAATCAGATAGTATTACTCATTCGTCATCATTCGCCATATATTCGTGTTGGACAATATAAAATGGATTCACCTCAAAAAGCTACAAATGAACTTACTAATATGCTGTACAATATAATTTATAGAAGCTTCTCTGTGATAACTAAAGATTTATTCATGGTTTCTAAGTTTGCAATAAGATGTTGTTAACCTGACGATCTTTCCTGTGTCGAAGCTAAAGAAAGTCGTCATGGTCTTACTGAAGTGGTGGCCTATTACTATAATTTGGACTTGTGCTTTGAAAATAGATTGGTTTACTTATGATTCACTTGTTGAAGGTAGTTCTACCACTTCTGATAGCAAAGATAGGTTTTCGCACAACTATTTACTAGGTAGTTCTAGTTCTGGTAGCAATGATAGGTTTTTTCACAATTATTTACTATTTATCATTCTATCCCTTAGGAAGTTATGCTACTAGTTAGGATGTGGCATTGGCTGTATTTGATTTCTAAATATTGCTTCTATTGTTCACTATGCAGTTAGAATCCCTTCCAAGAAGAATCGAGCTTCTAAAGGAGGAAGGAAGTTGATCTCTGCTTGTGATGCAGCCGATACTGAAAATGAATTTCCTCAGGTGGTACCTTGTACTTCCCCTGATCAGAAGGTAAAATTCTTTATGGTTGAAGTGAACTCTTTGGCTACTTTTCTGTCCAAACACAGTGAAACATGATACAAGCCCTCTCTAAGATGCCAGGAACATATTCCAATTGTGGATTGTGAAGATCAATGTCAAAGTTTTGATCTTTATCCAAAACAAGGAGAGTTGCACCAAAATTGGGTAAAAGAGGAAAACCTCGACCTACTCTTACTTGTGAATTCTTGAGGATCTAGATAACCTTGGATGTGCTCTCGCACATCATAGTAAGCCAAATCATAGCACAAAGTCAAGACAAATCACTCACAAGAGCAAAATCCTAAAATCACATCTCTTGAGAAAAACTGGGCAAACTCAATAACTCTCCCTAGAAATTGCCTATATGGATAGGATCTGATCTCTAAGAGATACCTTCAGTTCACTTCTTACACATCCTTAGCATCAGAAAAGATCAAGAAGAGAGAAATCTAGACAAAAATGTCAGGCAAATCAAAAGTATATGGAAGGATCCATAGCACAACCCACTTGAACAAATTTTGGATGTTCATTTTACTTGAAGAGGATGTTTTAAAGCCACACCCTCAGAATAGCTGAGCTCTAATCCTAAAGCACATATACAAAGGCTCCAACAGAATGAAACCCTAACCTCTCCTAGAGTTGATCTCTCTCTTCACATACAAGGGCTTATATATGGACGTTTGCATCTCACACCAAAACCTAACACTAGCAACCACTGTTGTCACGGCGTCGCCTAGGCGTTGCCTAGGCGTCCCGGCGGCCGAAAGAGGACGCCGTGGCTGCTCGCCTCGCCTGATCCCGCCGTTGACGCCGGCTAGGGTTTGGAGATCGGGCGCGGAGGCGGAGAGGCGGGAGAGGAGGCGGGCGCGGAGGCGCGAGAGGGAGAGGAGGCGACGCGGAGGCGGCGGGAGAGAGAGCGGGCGGAGGCGGCGGCGGGAGAGGAGGCGACGCGGAGGCGCGGCGGGGAGGCGGAGAGGCGGAGAGGTCGCGAGAGAGAGACGGGAGCGGAGAGGGAGACGAGAGAGAGTGAGAGGAGGCGGAGGGGCCGAGGGGGTATGAGCGGTATGAGGAGACGCGGAAGTCTGCTGGAACGCTGGGTTAGGCGCTCGCCTGGCGTCGCCTAGGCGTCCAGGCGGCTCTCACTCACCGTGCTCGCCGTTCGCGCCGTGACAACCATGCTAGCAACTCAGTGGATCAACCACTTACACATGGGGAACCCATTAACACACATACAAATGGATTTTACATTTCACACACTTGCACGTTTTTCAAAGCATGACTTTCATGGCTCCAAAAGCCTGATAAGACGCTTAATCATGAAAAACGTGACTTAAACCACTTAGGCCAACGTCATAATTTTGTAAAACGCCAATCCACCTGATGTTGGACAATTTCCTCAATTGCCACTTACCAGTCTACACGAAGATGCGCTGCGCAATGCCTTGTCGCCAAGATCATGCGTCTGCTCTGAGACTAGGTATGGCAATTGTGCCTGTTTACCCGTATACATGTGGGTAAATACCCTAATGAAGCCGGGTATGAGATATTTTCTTTACCCATGGGTATGGAAATGGGGGGAACGCTCTACCCGTCGGGTAAGCGGGCAGAGGTATGGGTAAACTCCACCTGTATCCGCTCCGCCCGTTTACCCACGATATAGATTAACAGATGGCACAGCCATAGCAATATCTCTAATTGTTATTAATTGTTGTAAACTTTTGCATATCTCTAATTGCTATTGATTGTTATAAACTTTTTTGATAGCTATTATATTTCGTAGCAACAGCTACTGCTTAAATGTACCTGTCATTAGTTCAACTCTCAGATGGTGACTCAGTTCGCGAGTATGCCCACGGGTGACGGGTACCCGTGGGCGACGGGTATGGGTGAGGTTCTTCACCCGTCGTCCTTCATGGGTATGCCCGTGGGCGTAAATCGGGGTCGCAGGTACGGGTATGGGCGAGCACTACCTGTACCCGCCGCGCTCGATTGCCATCCCTATCTGAGACTGTCACCACTTGAAACATTCGAGTGCTGTGGCACACCACAACACACCGTAATCCGTGATGCCTAATTACTTGTCACCAAGATAGTACGTCATGGCCTTAGGACCCCCTGCCATAGCCATGGTGTTACCATTGGCTGCAACAATCATCAAGCATCTACACATCAAATAATAAGCAATCGATTCAAGTGCAAATGACATGCACTTACTCATTAGCAAAATACATGTATGGACACACCATGACTAACACTTGCATAGATACCCTATGGCTAGCACTTGCGTGGACATCCCATGACTCACAACCAAAACCAACTAAACTTGGCATAGGGGCTGGTCTGACCATAGCAACCATGCCGGTCAGACCGCTCGACGCTTTGATCAGATCACCATTACAAAGCCGGTCAAACTACTCTCCTCCGGTTGTACCGCAAACCCAGTGCCGATACTACCGCGCCAAGTCACAACCCAAAACCTCCAAAAGCCTCTGGAAAATAGCTACCGTCAACTACAAGCCGGTACTGCTGCACTCCGGTTAGACTGCCACAACGGCTGGGCGGTCTGCAAGCCGATTAGACTGCCACTAAGGGGTTGGTCAGACCGCTAGCTTCAGACTAAAAAACCAGATAATCAAATGACACCAAATCAAACTCAAACAATGACAAAAAAGTATAAGCAAAGTCAAATACTCATCGTTATCATGGGGTGACTAGTCTTACAGTTTTAGATCATTTATAGTGCTCAGCCTTGTTGTAACAGTCATGTATTAGCATATACATTGTTTCTGCTGTTAACAAAGTTTTCACATAAACTTCAAATTTGAAACTTTTTCTTATATTCTTTATTGGTTTGCACACTTATACATTTGTTTTTTATTGCTTGGGCCAGCACTCTAATGACAATGTTGATGATCATCCACGCAATTCCATATTTTCCCCTGCGTACCATCATCAGAAGGAATGTGCTGTTAGACTGTTAGTAACTTTGGCAAAAGGTATAAAACTGTTATATTCTTAGCTACTTTTCTTTTCATTGTACCATTAGACCATTTTAGTATCTTGAGATTATTGCATTTTTAAAATTGTTTGTTTTTAAGGCGACGTCTTCTTAAATTTCTGCACTAACATTTTTTATTCCTGTGAAGCATATTATAATTGTGTAAGTCTCTGGATAGCAAGATTTACTCATTGCTATCAACCTTCTGCGGTATGACCTTGCCTCACTTGTATATACATTTTACAGTCAAACACTAGCGCTTATTAATATACATGTGAACCAAAATATTATTTTTAAGTCTCTGGATAGCAAGATTTACTCATTGCTATCAACATTCAGCAATATGACCTTGCCTCGCTTGTATATACATGTTGCAGCCAAAATCTTTAACAGAATGTTTTTACCAACTGGTAGTTCTTTCTTTTATACTCAATTTTTGTGAGAGATGTGAGATAACGGCATTGTTCTGTTCGTCAGTTAATTTGCAAGTGAACCATAAAGGTACATACAGATGAAATGATGGTGGTTTTGCATTAGATGTCAGTGTTCCTTCATGATGATAATTTCAGGAAGCCAACTCAATGCTTTTGAATCTCATTCTGGTTGTCAGCCCCTGAGAAGCTTTGAGTTCTTGGAGTTTGTTTGGTTCAATTAGGTCATGAAGGCAAGTATGCTTATTTTGTAGAACTCAATTTTTGAAGGATGATATTTACTGATGTTTGTCGTACACTGAATGTTTGCCTGTTTTCATGAGTTATTCACTTCCAGATTCCCTCTTAGGAGGCGATCTCCAGCATTAGTAATAGGTACTTTATGATTGATTTTAGCAGCAATCATTGCACTTTTTTGCTCCTTTGAAAAATTGGATATTTCAATCTTCCCAGAAGGTTTATCTGTCAGCAAAGGGTTACTTGAAACAATTCAGACTATCAAAATTACTTTATTTGTTTCCAATCAAAATATTGCAATCTGTGCACGGTATTCATTTTGTTTTGCAGTCCATGTTGGTCCATATTGACTATTGATCATGCAGGCTTAGAACATAAAGGCGATACATTGGGTTCAGCCAGCCCAATAGAAGAAGACAAGACACATGATCATGGTAGAAAAGAAGCTACTACCGTCAGATCGGGATCCAATCAAGGTAATGAATCCACTAGCCTGGCATGTAAAACTTGTGTTGGGTTAAGCGATCACTCTTAACACACTAAATGTGCATGTTAGATTGAATTGAGAGGGAGAGATACTGCGAATATTGTTGTTGTTGTATTGAGCCTCGGGGGCGGTATATATAGTGTACAAGGTAGAGGAGATAAGGAAGGACTCGATACAAATCAATTCTATCCTATTTTATCTCTAACTACCATATACTCTAATATCCCCCCGCAGTCTAAGCGTGAGCGACGCGGACACTTGGACTGGAGAAGAAACCGACAAGAGGACTCAACACGATGATAGCCCTTTGTGCCCAAGTCGATGTAGCCAAAGCAGCGGCGAAGAAGTCGTGGTCGAGGTAGCCGTCGTCGTCTGACCAAGACGGTCTTGATGACGAGTAGCCAACCCGCGGGCGCGCAGGAAGGCGCCAGGAAGTGGTCATGACATGCAGGATGACGCCGTTAAACCGGGTTGCGCGAAGAGAGTGCGCTGTAGACGAAGACGGTGACGCGATCGAGGCAGGCAGTCGTGGAGGAAGATGACGCCGAAGAGCCGATGTTGTCGAAGCCGTCGAGGATGAGACGTCACAATGGGTTTGCCAAGCCCAAGGATGAATCGGGACGAAGCGCACAACAGTGTTGCCAATACCGCGCGGGCGAGGGAGGGACCACCATGAACCATGCGCCACTGTCGGAGGAGACTAGCAGAGAAGGCCTCCAAGACGGTCGCGGCGCGAGAACGGCGTAGAAGGAGAAGTGCCGGTGCAGCTCGCAGTGGCTGGAGAAGAACGAAATGTAGTCGAGGAAGATACGGCGATACTGGCGATGAGGCATGGTGGACGAGGACGAAGGCGACGTAGAGGGACCAACGGCCTGGAGCGGCTACGTCGGTCGGCCGAAGACGGCGGTGGACCACCGCCGAGCGGCAACGGTGGCGGTGGAGGAAGACACGCGGCAATGCTCGATGTGGCGAAGAAGATCCCGAGTGGCCGATGTTGACGGCGGTGAAGACAACGGCAGCGACAGCGCGGCGACGAGGCGACACAGTGCAACTCCAAGTCGAAGCGGCGGCGGGGTCCATTGGCGATGCGGTTGTGCGGGAGGCGCCTCTCAACGCCGCGGCGGCGGTGGGCGTGGACCACGGCGACAACACTACGGCCGAGGAGGCGGCGTGGTGGCAGCCCAAAGCTTGATGGCGGCGAAGATGATCCATCCGGTCGTCGCGGCCGTCACGCTCGATCGGGTGATCAGCCGAGGTGGCGCGAGCGGGCGGCGAAGATGTAGCCGCTGTGGACGAGTCGAGACGGCGTTGTCGTGGCGACGGTCGAGACGATGTCGACGAGCGGCGGTGGCGACGCAAACCCAATCTCGATCGGAGAAAAAAATATCTGAAGGCGAATAATGGCGCCGAGTTGTTGTCGGCCATGACCGAGACGGCGTGGAGGCGGCGGGGAAGGCGGTAGGACGAGGCAAGCGGCCAAGACGGCGGCGTCGAGGCGGCCGGGAGGCGTCTGTGGTGGAGGCGGCGGGGAGGCGGCAGGTCGAGACGACTGGCCAAGACGGGGCGGCGTTCGGGATTCGGCGGTGAGGCGAGGATCTCGTCCCGGGGGGGCGCGGATCTCCTCAGTAGAAGACCACGGCGGCCGCCACGGCGGCGGCGGTGGCCTGGCGTTCCGGCGGAGGCGCCGGGGCTCGGCCGAGACAACGAGATCGAGCCCGCGCCGGCGAGAGGCGGTCGGGCGGTGGCCGGGGCCTTGGGGCGGAGTCGGGCGTTGGGGCGCGCGCGGCGTTGGCGGGAGGCGTCGCCGGAGGCTGCGCGAGAGGGGCATCGGCGCCGCGGCGGAGTGGATCGCCGGAGGCTGCGCCACGGGCGGGCGTCGGGAGGCGGGGGCTGCGCGCGGCGAGGCGAAGAGCACGGCCATGGCCACAGCCACAAGGTGGAGGCGCGCCATGGGATGAGGCGATGCGGCTGATGCGCCATGGGAGGCGTGCGTGGAGAGTCCAGGCGGCGGGGAGTCCTGGGAGGCGTGGAGGCCTGGATCTGGATCGGTCATGTGTTGCAATTGTTGCTGCTGCGGACGATTCAGAACGACGGACGAACAACAATGTAAAAAACGACGATTGGCTGCCCCCGGGTGGATCGGCGTCCACTCCCGGGGGCAGCGACGGCGGAAGCGTGAGCGGCGCGCTAGAACGCCCGCTCTGATACCATGTTAGATTGAATTGAGAGGGAGAGATACTGCGAATTTTGTTGTTGTTGTATTGAGCCTCGGGGGTGGTATATATAGTGTACAAGGTAGAGGAGATAAGGAAGGACTCGATACAAATCAATTCTATCCTATTTTATCTCTAACTACCATATACTCTAATAGTGCAATCAACTAGTTGAACACATTGCTTGAAGTGAATGAGTTCAATGAACTGGGAAACATTTCTTCAGAAGTTTCCGCAATATATCTTGCTATGCAGCAGTCAAGTTGGAGTGCATTGATGAACATATAGTCAAGACCTATCTCAACAGAGGTTATGTTGAACCTGAGGAAATGGAGTAGTATCATGATTTTGACCCATATGCTTTTGTCAGGTATTTGCCTGATTTATCTATGGTGGTTCCCAAGTTTCTCCCTGTTCTCCTTCCAAAGCAAACTCGGAGCTGCCCTACAACTACCCTTGTACTTGATCTGGATGGTAAGATATACCCGCTATTTAAGCACTTAACAGTCTTTACTACTGGATTTAGTAGCTTTTTATTCCCAATTGGGCAATGTCCTGCTGCCTTTAGAGTGAAAATTTTTCAGGCAGGAATCCATTACTTAGGAATACTTAGTAGTGAATGAATAAAATTAGCGACATGTAGTCTTACTATTGAGGTAACTGCAGCATTTTGCCCTTCAGCTAAGGGTTGGCACGTGTGATACAAAGATGAATTCCACTATCTCTACTGGTAAAATAGGAGCCATGAAGATTGTTGTACGCAAGCAGATGGATTTACATACATCATGACGGATGGTGGATAGATGTTATTTATCTTTTCATTTACTTTGAGATTAGTGATACTCTTATTAGAAAGGAAAGTATAGAATCACTGCTTTTATATTATTACTATGACTTCACTATCAGGATGATTTTAAGATTCAACATAGTTGTTGATGTTGGTTCTCAAGTGTTAATTGAGACGTGCCTGCTGTGTGGGAATAATTCTGCACTTAATAGTACCTTCCACAAACCTGCCTACACCATGCTTTGTATCCAATCTTTTTATTCGTTTCTGTTTGGTCAGCCTGTTTTCTGTTATGGTCAGTTATACATAAGAGCAAGTACAATAGTATAGCCAACTAGTTGCTATAACATTTGTCCATTTCATCTATAGCCTTCAAAAAAATAGTTTATACAATAAGGTAGCTATTACAATAACTATTTGGCCCCAAGTGTAAGAGAGTGAAATGTATATTTTTACGTACTATAGCTAGCTGTAATTTAGTAGTCAGCTTCCTTCTCTCTCTGACACGTAAGATTTGGTTGATATTATATTTACTATAGCCTGCTGACTAAGCCTTATTGTACCTGCTCTAAGTTTGGAATCATCCTTCTTGGCCCTTTTGATGTTAACTTTGTGTCATTCTGTGCTACAATGCAGAAACACTCGTGCATTCAACTCTTGGACCCTGTCAGGATGCTGATTTCACATTTCCAGTTCATTTTAACATCAGAGAGTACACAATATATGTTTGATGCGGTCCCTATCTCAAAGAGTTCCTGGAGAGGGTTGCCAGAATGTTCGAGACAATTATTTTCACTGGTAGTCAGCATTTATGCAGAACAACTTCCCAATGTTATTGATCCCAAAACGAAAGTCGTTCCGTCATCGTGTTTACCGCGAGTCTTGTGTCTCCGTGGAGGGCAACTACTTCAATGATTTAACAGTTCTTGGACGCTACTTAACCCGTGTAATGATTGTTGGTAAAATAGGAGCTGTGAGCGTCTTTCATACTTGCATTTAGTCCTGATCATCGTTCTAGTGATCTCGCGCAGAGAGAGAGAGAGAGAGAGAGAGAAGATATTTCTTGGTCCCATGAGATGCATCCCTCGCAACGTATGTAGTTTGGCAATCTGAACGGTTTCCAGTCATCACGGAAGTGCGAAGTGAATGTTACAGATGTTCCCTTGGCAGAAAGTAGTATCCTGGCAGCTGTTCGTTCCCTTCAGTTTTTGCATATAACTATCAGTAGGAATTGCTGGGTGAAATGTGTTCTGCTATAAGCTAAAGCCTGTCAAAATATTAAGAGTATTTAATAGCAGCAGATTTATTCTCTCTCTACATGTGTCTTGACCTGCGCGCTTGTTATGCATGCTAATTCACGAGTTCTTTCGAAGTTCTCTGATTGTATTGTGAAAATGCATCTACCGAGTAGTCTACTAGAAATTTTCTAGGTTAGCTTTGCGTACGAAATCGAAACGAAGCATGCATGTGCAAAGCGAGCAATTTACGAGATCTCTTCCGTGCTACCGAGACCGACTGTATCCAGAAAGGTAAAGCGGCGAGCGCACCGACGACCTGTCAAAGATGTGTGTCATCAGTCATCACTAGCAAAGGTCCACTTTTTTGCCTGCTCTCTTTCGGTTCCTTGCCTCCAAAGGATGGCATTTTCATGGACGTTTAACCACTGTGAGCTCCAAAATAGTACCACACAGCAGAGCTCCAAATCTGTGTGTGAGAGAGATGGCGACGACGGACTGGGGGCCGATCATCGTGGCGGTGGTGCTCTTCATCCTGCTGTCGCCGGGGTTCCTCTTCCAGCTGCCAGCGAGGGTGAGGGTGGTCGAGTTCGGCAACATGGGCACCAGCGGCCTCTCCATCCTCGTCCACGCCATCCTCTACTTCTGCATACTCACCATCGTTGTGGTAGCCATCGGCGTGCATGTGTACAGTACCAAACCAGATCCATAATGAAAATACCTATTTTATATCATGGTGTTCCCATATAGGGAACGTATCCAGTGTTAATGGGTATTTGGGTGCTAAGGTGCTAATGCTGTCCAGAATCGTTAGATCTGCCATCAACAGTCCGGATTAGTGAGGGTGGAAGCACCAAATCACTTACGTCAATTTGCCAAAAACCCCCTACCGGTTCGTTCGTTTTTTTCCAGCCCCCCTCAGCTCCCCTCGATCTATCCGCTCCCCTCCCTCACCTCTCGCCGCACTCGGATCTTACCCAATCCGCTCCCCTCCCTCACCGGTGCCGCCCTCGGCGACGCCCTCCGGCCCCCGGCGCCCTCCTCCTTCGGCTACCTCCCCGGTGGCTCCCTCCTCGGCCCCCGGTGCCGCCTTCTGGCCCTCAGCGATGCCCTCCGGCCCCCGGCGTCGCTCCACCTTCTTGCCCCCGCTCCCTCCCCGGTGGCTCCCTCCTCGGCACCCGGTGCCGCCCTCTGGCCCTCGGCGACGCCCTCCGGCCCCCGGCGCCGCTCCACCTTCTCGGCCCCGCTCCTTCCCTGGTGGCTCCCTCCTCGGCCCCCGGTGCCGCCTCCAGCCTCGGCGTGCCCTCCGGCCCCCGGCGTCGCTCCACCTTCTCGCCCCCGCTCCTTCCCTGGTGGCTCCCTCCTCGGCCTCTGGTGCCGCCCTCGGGCCCTCGGCGACGCCCTCCGGCCCCCGGCGCCGCTCCACCTTCTCGGCCCCACACCGCCTCTGCCCCGGCGCCTCCCTCCACCACCGCCGCCCTCCTCCCGAAGACTCCGGCCGCCGGTGCCGCCCCGTCTTTTCCCCCGCCTCCCAGGCCCTCGGCATCGCCCCCTGAATTTGCAATTGTATTGTGTTGATGTATCAATGAAACCTGAGAAACTTGTATGTGAATTATAGTTGTTTGTTGTTTGTATGTGAGAAAGCTTTGTGAATTCTGATTGAATTGAATTGAATTGTGTATGCTCTTGTGTTAATTCTGGTTGTTTGTTGAGCATTGAGGTTGAATTCTGGTTTGAGAATGTGCATTGAGGTTGAATTCTGGTTGTTTTGTGATGCCTGAGATTGAATGAAAATGGCTTTGTCTTGTGATGCCTTGGATTGAATGAAAATGGCCACTGTTTTTGTGGATTGATGAACCATTGGGAGAGTATACGAAAGCAGCATTTGTCAAAGCAGCATTTGCCTAGGATTGAATGGAAATGAACAGTATGGTTTACCAGTTTACCGGATCATATGAAAGCAGCATTTGTCTCTGCACTGCATGTCCAAGTTCATCAATCCAGTGCATGTCCAGTGAGCGCCCAACATGTCCAGTGAACATGTCAATTTGTCTCTGCACTGCATGTCCAACTGGATTGATGTCCAGTGTGTGCATGTCAATTGGTTGTATAATCAATAATCCAATAATCAAATTTGTCCAGTGAACAGTGTGTGCATGTCCAAATTGAGCGCCCAGCATGTGCAGTGTGTGCATGTCCAGTGAACACATCAAATTTAAAAATCCAAACTACTGTTAACAGATCTCAATAATCAGAAGTTGTATAAACACTGAAGGTGCCATCCATGAGAAAGAATTCTAATGTTTTTTTAGGAGAAGATCATCTGTTTAACAATAGCAAAGGATACATTAAAAATTCCAAAAGTACATGAGACAAAAGTTCATGAGACAAAAGCTTAGAATCACATGAGACACAAGAATGTTTCAAAGACAGCTCATGATGAACAAAAGTTCCAGCTGAGAATGGTGACTTCTCCATGGCTTCCTTGCATTTCAGCACAAAGTGGAAACTGCATGGTTAGAAAATGTAAATCAGAAAAAGTATATAAGTTAGGGAAATGTAACAAATATTTTTGTTAAGAAGATGTACAACCTTAAGAATGTGGTCAATGTGTTGTCGTCTTCAAAGGGCAATTACAGCTGTCATGGTACACAATCTCCTTGCATGACCTACACAAGCGTGGCACCTTTGATTTGTTCTCAACATTGTCATTTTTCTTCTGCCCCGGCTTTATTCTCTTGCATCTACCCTTAGAGTTAACGTCGTTTGGTGGCTTTTTGTTGACTTCCTTAGGGATGGGACAACCTGCAAATGCTTCAATCTCTTCAGCCTTACTTACCACATTCTCAGCAATTAGAGGAGTCACTTCTTCCCTAAATTTGACAAACCGATCACTAAGAAATTTTAAGCCCTCATCTGTTCCTCTAGCACGGTGAATTAATTCCTCCATGTTCATACGTATTTCTGATGCCAACTTGTCTTTAGCTGTTTCTATTGCACTCCTTGGTTTTTGAGCGATAGATTGTGTATCAATATTTTCTTCTCTTGGCAATCCCAATGCCACGCTCTCATCGCCACAGATTGGGGTGGGGAGAAGATTGGGAGGCGAAACGGCATGGGCATTTTTCTCTACTAACTTTGAGTTTAAACTTGAAATTTTAAAGGGTGATGCAATAATATATAGACTATCTCCTCTATTCTATATGCAATAATATATAATTTGTTTTTTTTTCAATTTTTTGGTGTCGAGTTTATGCTAAAATAAAATTGTTTTTTTCTAGTTTTCACTAGATATATCCCGCTGTGTACTGTAGGATGAGGTATATAGATACAATTCTATATGACACATACATTCGATCTCACTTCTAGTATGCATTTTAACTTTCAACGAACAAGTTAAATGTAGCTAATTAAATTTGTGTGGCTTTTATGGTCCATGAGCTAATAATAATACATGCGTCACCTGCAGGCCTCCATGTAAACGCTATGCGCGAGTCCGTCCTTTTCAGTTTGTAACTTATAACTTTTTTAAATAAATAAATAAATAAGGCAGTTTCTTCGCCGTCATTTTGAAGTGGTCTATCAGAATATTTTTTTAGAAGCGACTTGTCAGCTTTCGATTTATTTGCATATTCAAACATTCGTATTAAGACCAAAAGTTATAAATCATAATCATAAATCACATGTTAAAAGAATATGCCATATATCTTTGTTTCAGGCTTATCCCGAGCTCCTCCTGGTTGGTGAATCATTTACGCTATATGAGCTATGACCGGATACAGACATCACCTACGCACTGTACCACCACGGTGATAAATTATATAAAAGGTCGACCTCTATCTATATGATTACCTGTCAGAGAGTCAAGAATATAGCATATAGAGCAGCAAGAACAATGGATATGAAGAGGGTAGGACAAGCAAATGGCACACATAAGCAATTTAACAACAGGACGTGTACTCGGAATTGGAAGGGCAGGCACTGGGAATTCAAACTTAAGACCCTGTTTTTTTTGACTGCGGTGAATGATTTTTGGCTAAGGCAAAAGAATTTTGTCTATACTTTTTGAGATGATAACAGATGGCAGATATGCGGGCGCGAACGACGCATACAGCTTTTGGTTTGAAAAACCGTTTAAAAATCTGCTTTAAAAAGCCATTCTATCAATTTTAGTTTTAATAGAATGTATGATGCTAAATTGATCCAAATAGCACAAAAATATGCTATCAAGTTACTAGCCATATTCCCTCTTAATAGTACGGTATTTATCCTATAATCTAGGCTTTCACCTTTTCTCCTAAGGCCGGTAAAAGCAAAAGGCATCCTAATCTACTTATACCTTTGTCTTGAGCCACATTGATCTTCATGTTAACCCTTAGCATGCGTCTCATAATCATTTTAGGAACTAAATCTTTTCAATACTTAGAAAATATGTTAGTCACATATTTACATAAATTCATTAATTACTAAAACTATTTTTAGGGGCATATATGCTTTCAATCTCCTCCTTTTGGTAATTGATGACAATACAAATATTATGTGAGAAGAATAAAGTTTTGAATATACCACTTATTTGAAAATGAGTTGTATATTCTTTTGTGACTTTGAAAAATGAATCAATGAAAGCTCCCCTGAGCATGTGCATACAGAAGTAAAGATAC
The DNA here is from genome assembly GCA_036346575.1 of Dendrocalamus sinicus. Taxonomy (NCBI): domain Eukaryota; kingdom Viridiplantae; phylum Streptophyta; class Magnoliopsida; order Poales; family Poaceae; genus Dendrocalamus; species Dendrocalamus sinicus. The sequence goes on along the minus strand of JAYEVI010000069.1, from coordinate 100,628 downwards.
TTTGCAAGCACATGTAAAGATTTTTTTAAAAAATATTGACGGAGTTTCCTTTGTGTGTCATTGTGTTGAGCTTGAGGGAATAAATAATTACAATGTTGTAAAGTATACCATAGATGAACATAAGGTGCAATTTTATAAGATGACTACAACTTCAAGTTCAAGATAACATAACATAAAGCATGTCCTCAACAAGAAGATAATTACATCACAAGTTCATTTTATCGTAAAGACACATAATAGTAGCTAAGATGATAGACTTATTGGCTTCTTCAATCTTCTTTCTTCTACCCTTTCTTGTGCTCTTTTCCCCCCTTCTTGTCTTCTCCCCCTTTGGCATTAAATGACCAAAAAGGCTACTCTTGTGGTACGACGGCCAAATCTGACTAGGGATGGACGACGAGCCAAGATATGCTCAATAGAAGTGACTCTCATATCAATAGAGTCCATTCTGGAGGAAAGAGAAGTGAATGCCTCGGCCTGAGTGTCATGAATATGGAGAATTGCTGAGTATATCTGAGAGAGACTTGTCCTTCTTCTTGTGGTGCAGTTGCAAGTTCTTCTTGCTGTCGAGCTCAAGGATGGGAAGCTGGAGGAATTGGAGGTTCTGCTCAAGGCTTGTAGCCTTGTGGACACCTCCCAAACCACCATAGTATTCAATCTTCTGAAGGATCAAGGCCATGATGTATTGAGCATAATTTATCCTTTTGATCCTGTCATTCTTGGAAGATGCTATTTCCTGGATAATAAGATCAATCACATCAAATTTACAACCTTCATAACATAGTAAATTAGGTTCCATACATGACCCACTTTTGGCATCATAATTCCTACTCTTAAGAAGAATGGTATGGTTAATAATATGGCTTACTAGGATGGGAATAGGGAGGAGACCAATAAGCTTGCCTCGAACAAATTTGTACTATGATCATAGTACTCAGATAAGGCAGGGAGCTCAAGTCCAGGTATGTCATATACCTTCTCATGTACACTTGACTCTGTCCTTAGAGCCAGCTCAAACTCGTGCTTATTTAAGTCCAAGGGTTGGTAACCAGTCATCCATGAGATATGCTAGAAGTTAGGAAAAATATATAGCGTGGCATAAAATTGCCGGATTATATCTTCATTATAGTCTGATTTGAGAGACACAAGATTTTGTATTCTAACTCTTTGAAACAACCTATAAGTCCCATCATATTTGTTGATTGAGTCCAGGTGATCACAATCAACATACTCGTGATCTGCAAAGAGTCTACTTGGATCATAGAGCTGCTCATACACTTGTTCTTGAAATTTGGTATAAAAACTTGGATTGATAGAATTATTAGGAAGCAAAAATTGGTTTCTGTGATGCAAACATGCATACTCTTCAGCTGTGATTTGTTTGAAGTCTATTTGAGGCTCTTCTCGATCATACATATCCTCATCTGACTATTCAAGAAGTGAGCTCTTTTGCTATTCTGTTTCTATCTCTGAGTCAAAGGCTATTGCCTTACCTCTGTCTTCTCTAGTCTTCTGAGCAGATTCTGAGGTGTTTGGAGAGTGCAGGAGGAGGCACTTGGGCTGCACGAGGGTTTGCTTGAGATGAAGATTGACTGAGAGCCATAGGAGTGGAGTTCCTAACATACATTTTGCGGCCAGCATTCCTTGTCGTAGACATCTTTAAACAAGGAGAAAAGATATCAGGGATATGAATAGGTCAAACAAAAATAGGTTTGAAAATAAATGGAATGAGATGGCTATTTTATAAAGAGAATCAGAAGTACTGACATTCAAGCCATGATAGTACCAGGTTGTGGTAGTGCCACGCTCATCGAGCGGTAGTTCCGATTTCCCTGACAGTTTCTAGGGCAAGCAATATATGAATCTTTTGGTGTTTTTCTTGAATAGATGCAAAAATATTATTTGAAACCAACTATAGCAATTTGCGCAACAAAAAACAACTCTAAATCATTTGCATTGTAGATCAATACCTAGACTTGAACCTACTAGAACAAGATAAAAGAAAGGATTTTATCCTATTTACCTTGTGAAATGGAGGAGTTGAACCCTTAGGATGCAAGGAAACACCAAAAACCAAAAAATCCCCACTAGATTTGGAGATCGAACAAGAGGGTTTTGGGGGTTTTGTTGGAGGGGGAAGAGAGAAGTGTACGGTCATGAGTGGCTGAAGGAGATAGAGGTTCCGAAGGAGGATAGAAGTCAAGAAATAAAAGCTCGTGTGGTCAGCAGTAAAGTCCCCAACCAACTCGAACAGAAGTACTGTAGAGACTTCCCGTAGGTCCAAAAACGCATTTGTGTTCGACCACTTTAGATTTCCGACTTCGCTATCTTATATGACCACATAGATTGATTTCAACCACTATGGTCGCTTTCGACCACACTGGTTGTATTCGACTGCTCTAGTCATTTTCGATCGCTATGGTTCTCCAATCATGTTCTCGACCATGTCAGTTTTGACCACGTTAGGATCGACCACGTTGATTTCAACCACATTGGTTTCGACCACGTTGGTTTCGACCATGTTGGTTTCGACCATGCTAGTTTCGGTCACGCTGGTTTTGACCATATTGGTTTCGGCCACCAACGAACGCGGTAGTACTGTGATCACATGGCCGATAGTTTTGAAACACGGAAGTACCACAAGAAACATAGCGGTAGTTCTAATTTTTATAGAACTTTCAGGGAACTAAACTTATATCTGAGAAATATAGAAATGATATCTAGTTTTGCACTCAAATCAAGATCATTCATGATCATTATGCATTGAAACACTAAATAAAACCTTGGAATATAGTTTTATGAACATAGATATTTTTAGCAAAAAATAAAAAAATACTTTTCAAAAATACCTCAAACAACTCCAAATGAGCATAAAGCATGAGGCATGAGTTTAAGCAATATTTGAACAGTCTATGAAATTTAATTTATTCCTCAACTTGCAAAAACGGCTTTCATCTAGTGGTTTGGTGAAAATATCCGCTAATTGGTCTTTAGTCTGGATGTGGCTAATTGTAATGTTTCCTTTACTCACATGATCTCTTAAGAAATGGTGGTGTATATCTATATGCTTGGATATTTTCACCACACTATCATTATCACACAAAAGAGACATTTTGTCAAATTTAATTCTATAATCCATCAAGATTTGCCTCATCCATAGAAATTGAGCACAACAATTACCCGCAAAAACATATTCGGCTTCAGTGGTGGAAAGTGTTACAGAATTTTGTTTCTTAGAAGACCATGACACTAAAGACCTTGCTAGCAATTGATAACTACCCGATCTGCTTTTTCTGTCCACTTTGCAACCCGCATAATCGGAGTCCGAGTATCCAATTAAATCAAATTTAACACCTTTAGAATACCAAACCCTATGCTAGAAGAACACTTTAAATATCTTAGAATTCTCTTTATGACCATTAAATGACACTTTTTTTTGGAGATGCTTGAAAACGTATACACATGCAAATACTAAACATGACATCGAACCTAGATACAGTAAGATAAAGTAAACTGCTAATCGTTGATCTATAAGGCTTTACATTTATTGATTTACCTCCTTCATTAAGATCAAGATGTTCGTTCGTTGCCATAGGGGTCTTGATGAGTTTTGCATCCCTCATGCCAAACTTCTTGAATAGATCTCTCACATATTTTGTTTGGCTTATAAAGGTCCCATCCTTGTGTTGCTTGATTTGAAGTCCAAGAAAATAGCTCAATTCTCCGATCACGGACATATCAAATTCCCTAGACATCATTTCACCAAATTCCTTACAAAACTCATGATTAAGAGAACCAAATATGATATCATCAACATAAATTTGACATACAAAGAAATCATTATCAATAATATTTGTAAACAAAGCTGTATCAACTTTCCTAATTTTAAATCCTTTAGAGAGTAAAAAATCTCAAAAACGCTCATACCATGCTCTAGAAGCTTGTTTTAAGCCATATAGTGCCTTGGAGAGTTTATACACATGGTTAGGATTTTTAGAATCTTCAAAACTAGGTGGTTGTTCAACATGAACAAGTGCAAAAATTATTCCATTTAAGAATGTGCTTTTAACATCCATTTGAAATAATTTGATATCAAAGCTAGATACAAAGGCAAGTATATGCGAATTGATTCAAGTCTAGCCACAGGTGCAAATGTTTCATCATAATCCAAACCGTCAACTTAAGTATAACCTTGAGCAACTAATCTTACCTTGTTTCTTATCACAACTCCATTTTCATCTTGCTTGTTGTGGAAGAACGATTTTATGCCAATCACATTATGCTCCTTGAGTTCTTCATGCATTACATTCACCCAATTTGGATCATCTAGTGCTTTATCTACAAATTTAGGCTTAAGAGAAAACACAAAAAAGTAATGTTCACAAAATGAAAGTGTAACATCATAAATTTAGAATGTTTGAAAATTTGGAAGAATTTCAAATTTTTCTCTACATCTTACTGGCATTTGAGATTTTTGCCGAAATCTTATTTGGATTTTTCCTGAGTTTTGCCCTAAGCAAGTAATAACTACCAATGATAATCTTGTAAATTATATATATATATATATATATAATATCATTACAGATCATGAAATCAAAATGCCAACACCTTGAATTCAAATTCAGGTCAATAAAATAATATTCAAACTAAAAGCTTAGGTATTAAATAATGGATATTAAAATTTGAAATCCAACTAGAGAAGCAATGGCTTAAGGAGTATTAACAACTCACATTTTAATTGGTTGGAAGTTTAAACATAAAGTTTATGCAAGAACTGAAATTAATACTCTTGAATGTGAAATAGAAACTCAATTTCCCAATTTATCATTCATTTTGCCCTATTTTCCAAAACCATGGCCTCAATCTTTTTCTACTCTTCTCCTTACCCCCTCTTTCTCTCTTTTTCCCTGCGCATAGGCCGGCCTACCCTCCTCCTTCCTCCTCTGGTTGAGGTTGCTCCACGTCTTCTTCCCTGTGCGCCCACCGCGCCCGCGTCAGCGGAGCCTGCAGCCGCACCTTTCCACCGCGCCGCACGCCGCATGTCGCCTTGCCCATGCCCTGCCTCGGCCGTGCTTCCAGTCACTGCGCTGCACGCTCCGACAGCCGCCCCGTGCACGTTGAGCCCCACGCCGCCTATGCTCTGCCGCCTCTGCGCGATCATCGCCGGAAATCCCGCAAGCGCATGTCTCCCACGTCTCCCCCGTCGCTATAAGAAGCCGCCCGGCTCCCCATTGCTTCCTCGGCCCTTTCCCCTTTTCTTCTCTGACTTCTCCCGCGCCCTCCAAAGTCCGGCCGCCGACGTCTCACGCCGCCCCGGCCGCTTCGGTGATGCCATCCCCATTTTGATCGCGTCACGGCGAGCCTTCACTCCCCAACGGTCTCCCCTCCGAATTAATTTGAAGTCCGCGCGCTAACGCTTGTCGCACCGGCCATCTTCCCCAACACCGGCCGCCGCCGCCATCCACACCGCCACCTCCTCCTCGGTCTATCTCTTTTCGATTCCGCGTGGTGGGAGCAACTACCCGGCACCCTAGAGCTATCCCAACCCTCGGCTGGAGCTCTTTGCCGCCCGAGCTCCCCGGCCACGCCGACCTCCCCGTGCCGCCCATGACCTCCGCCGTCGGCCCACTACAGACCCTCTCCTGCCAGAGCAACCGCAAGGTGAGCATCCCTAGTACCGCATAATGCTTGTGCGCACGTTGGATTTTCCCTTCACCTCGCCGGCGCCGGCGTCCCGTTTCATCCCCGCCTCCGGCCGTTCAAGCCGCCACCGACCGCTTCCGACGCCAGCACGGCCCGTGTTGACATCGCCAGGAGCCTCCTCACCCACGTGGGAACCCGTTTTTGCAGGTCACTGATGTCACCCCCGGCCGCCACTTGCCGGCGACATCACCGCTGGACGTGCGCCGCCGCCTCCCCTGTTTTCAGTCGACTGAAAGCTCTGTTTTGGGCCGATCCCAGCACTCCCCTCATTTAATTTGACCCCTCTCATTGTCGCAAATGAGCAGGTGCTCAGTTGGTCACCAGCGTCGGCTGCTTAATGATCTTCCCGTGAGGTCCCGAGTTCGAATTTTCTCCCTGCACCTTTTTCTTGCACTTTTATTCTTAGTGTTATTGATCTATTTTTAATTAGTAAAAATTAAGGAAAAATTAGGAAATAATCTAGGGAAGCTAATAAGATTTAATTAGGATGTCAAAGAGATTATGTAAGACTTAAATCTGGATTAGTTATCATAATGAATAGGTAATGTGCCTTTAGTATTTATTTTAAATAATAAAGAAAAATGACTTTGGTTAAATGACCAAATTTAATAAAGGTTACCCTTAATTATAATTAAAATATATGCCCTAATATTTATCGTACTGCCATTAAACAAATATCAGAGATAGATTTAAATAGCAATGCTGAAGTATAAACAAAATAACAATGGTGCCATTAATTAAATCTTAACAATAGATTTAATGGATAATAATATGGAACATAAATGTATATAGCATATGCCTCAAATATTAACACTCAACAAAATAATGCCCCGCTGTAGGTCCATCCTAATTAGAAACTGGGATCCTGAAGATTCTATGGATCAAGCGAGGCCGAGATCGATGAAGACCAGGAACTAAGGATCATCGCATGAGACAACTTTGTGCGAGCTCAAGACCGCGGTAAACTGCGCCAGGCGAGTCAATATTTTGATCATGTTGAACCTACATTTTTGCAAATTATTTTGGTTTAAATTATCAAATTGCATGCTGTTATTTTATATGCAAATACATGTTTAATTTAAGATTCTAGTTATATGCCCATTGTTTACCTTGAATAATATTACACCTCCTTTGGAATATTTGAATGTGTGAACCTTGTCGCCCTAGCAAAATTATAATAGTAACCTTTTGAAATTAAGTCCCTAATTATACGCCATGCTTAGTACTGCATAGATATTCGGGGCGCTGAAATGCCCCAAGCATCATTACCATTTTTAATCATGAGAAACTGGTTTGGACAGTCATGGTGGGAATGACTAGTATATTTTGACATGATTATTTTATGCTCTCAAAAATCTCAACTTGCTTAAATATCTGAGTGGATGGTTTGGGGGCTGGTATGTGGTGCAAAGGAAAGCACAAATTATGGAGTGTGGTAGAACCGCTCAGATACCACTAAGGACTGAATGTTGTCATGACCTCCTGTGTAAAATAGTACAACCACAAGTCTGTAAAGCACAAGTTGGCTAAGTAAATTTATCGAAACCCCCAGACTCATCTCACCGGTAGTGGATAGGAGTGGATATGCAAGGGCAAGGGGAGGCCTAAAAGGACACCGAGTGGAGGGTGACGTTTCCCAGTCGTGCTAGCGTTGAGGGGAGTGGAGCCCGAATAGTGCTAGTAGCTGTGGGGAACATCCCGTGCAATGTATGGGACCCACCGCAAGTGGAAATGGCCCATAGGGTGAGATGACAAAAGGGACTAGATACTTTGAAAAGTCACTGTGATGGTCTGCTCAACCACATGACTAAGGAATCGTGTGGGGCAACGAGTTGATTGTCTCTTGTGGTGGATGTGCACTAGCAAATTAGAAAGTAAGATTGATTAATGGAAGTGCAAATTATGGTTGTGGATCAATAACAAAAGGATTGGATTGTTAGGATTGAGAATACAAAAGATATTGGTGGATTAATTAAATGATATTAGATAAATGATGTCACTAGCTGTTTGGAGTCTTAGACAACAATCAATTTGGGAAAGAGTATATTCGGTGGATTAAGTAATGATGACACTCACTGTTTGGAGTTTTAGACAGCAATCGGTAAGGAAAGTGTGTCTTTGGTGGATTAAGTCAATTATGGCAATCGCTGTGTGGAGTTTAGGTAGAAACAATAACACTATGATTTAATAATACTGATGCTACCAAAAGCGAATTTTGCAAATAAAATAACCCGAGCCTCTCCTTTGATAAGCCATGCATACTATTTATTTGCATTCTGTGTATTGGCTCACGGAGCACGGTGGTTTGTGCTCACACTTGCTTTCACAACAAATCTAGAAATCAGGAATCAGACCACTACAAATCGGCAACACTATTGAACATGATGGCAAAGAAGATGAAGATGTCAAGGGCTAGGACGCGAACCTCCAGTTAGCTGCCTGTGGGCATGTCCTGAAGGTGCCACTTGCATGCTTCGTTCTTCCGCTGCTGCAATTTAATGATTTTGGCCTGATCGGCCCATGGGTAAGTCTAATATTATATTTACGCTTCCACATGATATGTACTTTGATATTCAGAACTGTAAACTGTGAGCACTATCTACTGATCCAGGGAATAGTGCGGTGGAATCACAGAGAAATCCGGATTGTAAAATCTGGGTCCCTACAGAAAGTATTGTAGATTTAGTATGAACACTCATACTTTCATCACCCAATATTTGATCTATTAGATGATCTTTAGTGATTGTGTTGTGTATCTTCAATGGTAGAGGTTGTTCTTTCTTTTCTTCGACATCTATTGCTTAAGTGTTGCTTTTTGTGGAAGAAGTAGGAGCTTCAACTTGCTTTGATGAAAGAGATATACTTGGATCATCCTTTGGCTTGATGTCACCAATTTGCATGTTCTGCATTGCGCGCCTTAGTCCTTCGTCACCTACATCATCCAAATTCTCTTTCTCTTCTTGAGAGTCATTAGTTTCATCGAATGAAAAATCATATGATTCTTCAACTAAATTAGTGTTTTCGTTGAAGACTTTATAAGCTTTGCTTTAGAAGAATAACCAAATAAAAATCTTTATCACATCGACTTTGAAATTTACAAAGCTGAACACTCTTTCTTAAGATATAGCATTGCATCCAAATACTCTAAAATAGGAAATATTCAGTTTTCTTTCAATGAGAAGCTCATAAGAAGTATTTTTCAAATGATGATACAAATAAAGGCGATTTATGGCATGATGAAAGCATTTAGGCCCCTAAAAATGGTTTTGGTAATTAATGAATTTATGTGAATATGGGACTAACATGTTTGATAAGTGTTTAAAAGGTTAAATCCTTAAGTGGATGACAAGACGCATGCTAAGTGATGAGGACATCCCTTCCATGGATACAACTCATCCACAGCAAGTGTTGGAAGGACCACTTACTCGAGCTCGTGCTCATCAACTTAATTACCAAGTGAATTCATTCCTAGATTCATATATTACTGAGAATAGACCGCTACCTAATGCAAGTGATTTAATTGTACTTAGCAACCTGGGATAGGACGAAGGAAAGGGACGTGAAGTCATGAATATGCATGGAAGGAATAATGGAGGTCACCACGTCACTTTGGGACCAAATCAAGCAAGAATTCGAGTTGGACTTGTTTTGGAATTAGATTCGGACTGCTGCGATGGTACCAAGTTGAAACGGGCATAACTTCCTCATACGGACTCCGTTTGGGACGTTCTTGTACTTCATGGAAAGCTTATAAAGTCTACTTTCCAAAGGATCCAATCTCATCTTCAAATTCCATCTGAAACGGCCGAAATCATGAAAATAGTCCACATTGGTTTTTGAGTCCGAGTCAAAAGGGTGTTGCACCACCACCACTTGGGCCCATGGGCTTTGTAACCCTAGGGCGTGCACTTTGGACGCCACCCCTAGTCGTTCCCCCTATATAGGAGTCACCGCCTCCCTTGTTAGAACTTGGATTTCATTGAGTTTAGGTTTAGCCATTGTGCAAACTTCTGTTCTTCAGTTGTGTCGGACAACCACCTGTAAAGACAGCTTCGGAATCCCAACTTTGTTATTCGCAATACCATCTGCACTTCATTCATATTCGCAATATCAGATTGTCTATATCTTATTCTTGCTAGTTCTTCGATTTCTCGCAAGAATTGAACTTCGTGTTCAGGTTGATTGCGCCTCCAGCGAGGTCAATAACATCTCGGAGTTGGTTCAGCGATTGCAAAGGCGCAAGCGACGTCGTGTGTTTGTAGTCGGATCGCCAGGGTCATCTCCACCGAAATCGATAGTTATCAATCTCATCGAAAGATTGGCCACCTCGTCTCCATCAAGCACTTGTTTATTAATCTCCTTGTGATCATTTATTTGTACTAGTGCTATTGTAGATTCTCAACTTGACTAGAATTGTGTAGGTCTCAAGTGCATTATGCTCTTGTCATATTAAAATTGCAAAGAATTAATTAAGAGGCAAGAAAAATTAAAAACCTCCTATTCACCCCCCTCTAGTCGGTTATCCTTGATCCTACACATGACAAGCAGTATTAATAGCTTTCATTCAAATCGGAAGTATTATATTCATCAAGCATTGTCCTAACCATTTCAACTAATGTTTGATTTTTCCTCTCTACAACTCCATTTTGCTCCGGAGTGCAGGTAGTAGAAAGCTCATACTTTATTCTTAATTCATCACAAAAATCTTCAATTTTAGTGTTTTTAAACTCAGAACCATTGTCACTTCTTATTTTCTTTATTTAGAAATCAAATTCATTTTGAGCCCTTTTTGAATAACTTTTGAAAATACTGGAGGCTTCGCTCTTGTCATTTAAGAAGAATAGCCATGTGTGTCTAGAGTAATCATCTACAATAACCAAATAATACCTATTGCCCCGACGCTTTTATAGGTTGTTGGCACAAACAAATTGATATGTAAGAGCTCTAATGGCCTAGAAGTTGACATGATACTTTTGTAACGATGAGAATTTGCAACTTACTTCCTAGCTTGGCAAGCGCTACATAATCTATTTTTCTCAAACTTCGTATCTTTCAACCTAACTACTAAGTCATGTCTGAAAAGTTTTTTAAGTTGAATCGTACCCACATGACTTAGCCTTCTATGCTATAACCAACCCAAAGATGTTTTTGCCATTAAACAAGTTTTCAAGCATGAATCATTAGAGGAGAAATCAACCAAATAAAGATTTCCAAACCTAAAACCTTTGAAAATAAGTTCATTTTCTTTTTCTTTTTGAAATAGTTACTTCTTCTCTAGAGAAAGAGAAAATTAAGCCTATATCACACAATTGAGCAACCAATAGTAAATTGAAATTTAATGTTTCTACTAAAAATATAGTAGAAATAGAAAGGTCATTAGAGATAGTGATTTTACGCAATCTGAGCACCTTTCCTTTTCTATTATCTCCAAATGTGATTCTCTCAATGCTTCTATTCTCAAATATGGTGAACATCTTCTGGTTTCCGGTCATATGTTGAGTGCACCCACTATCAAGCACCCAATGCCATCCACTGGTCTTGTAGTTCACCTACAAAAGAAAATTAAGTTCTTCTAGGTAACCAAATTTGTTTGGGTCCTTGGAGGTTAGTAACCAAGGCTTTGGGCACCAAAATAGCATTCTTTTTATCGCCTAAAATTGAAGTGCCAACAAATCTAGCAATAACATTACCATTTTTTTGTTTTTTAAGCATGTAGCAAGAATCATATAAATCTATGGATGGAGTCTTACCGACAGGACAATTTTGTTGCATATGTTATATTTCTCGGCATTTGAGGCAGTGCTTACCATTTTGCTTCACAAAACTTACGAATTTGGTTACCGATTTCTTGCCTTTTTTGGGTACATACCCAAGTCCATCCTTATTGTATGAGCATCTTCGCTCACTCAAAAGCTTACCAAGGGTAGCCCTACCTTTGAAACACCTTTTCAAGCTTTTGTTAATCTTGATCACTTGTTCCTTTAATTCATTATTCTCAATAATAAGCTTAGCATCATGTGACTTAAAATTACCATGATTAGAATAAATATTAGAACTACATGGCATTGCAAGCAAGTCATCATATGAAGTGGAAATGCTAGTTCTAGCAATTTTTGCATTAGGCACATCATCAAAAATATCACAAGTAATACCAATGCTAATGCAAGACTTACTTGAATTCTCTTGGATAAGTAAGTCATGGCTTCCTTTAGCTCCTCATATGAATCTTTAAAAAAGAGATACTCTCTCTCTCTCTCTCTCTCTCTCTCTCTCTCTCTTTAAGACTTTGAATTTTGACTTCTCTTTTCCAAGATATTCATTCAATTCTTCCAACATATCCATAAGCTTATCATAAGATAGTTCATCGTCATCAATGGATTTTACCTTCTCTCCTTTTGCCATGAGACATTTTGGAGATGAGAAGAATGATGTAGCTTCTTTGATGGCGATGCCGACAAGTCCCTTCTTCTTAGAGGACTCATCCTCAGTTGAGTCAGAGTTGGTGTACTCCTCATCAGAGTCCCACTCTCTAATATGCGCTTCATTTTTACCATCCTTGTGAAGTATCTTTCTCACAATATCAATATCAATATCGGTTAGTGTAGTGCTTAGGCCTTTGAGCTCATTTACAATGTTGTTGAGGCGAGAATATGTTTCATTAATGTCCTCATGAGGCAACATTGTAAATGTCTCATATTTGATCCAAAGCCTATGCAATTTGGCTTCTTTGACCGTGGATGTTCCCTCATGGATTTTTGAGAGGGTAGTCCAAATAGCTTGAGCAGTTTCTAAATTGCTCACTTTATTGAACTCATCCACATTCAAAGCTCCAAATAAAACATTCATAGCTTGAGTATCTAAATAAACATTACGTCCATTTTGTTATGTGGGATACAGTGGATCAAGAGGCATAACATAATTCTCATTTACAATTTTCCATATACTTAGACTCATGGCCTTAAGATAAATAGACATTCTAATTTTCCAATATAAATAGTTTGAGCTATAAAAAAGAGGTGCCTTTCCTATAGTGATCCCCTCACTAGCCATCCTTTTCTCTGTAGATGGTTAAGTCTAATACATGAGAGACCAAACTCTGATACCACTTGTAGGATCAAGGGTAACCGACTAGAGGGGGTTGATAGGAGGTTCAAAAATTTATCTTGCCTTCTAAAACAATTACCACAATTTAGTTTCATAATTCAAACCTACACAATACTAGTAAGTCTAAGGCATTACAAATACAAGTTTCTACAAGAATATCTGTAGCACAAATAAATATGACAATCACAATATACTATAAATACAAGGATAGAATGGAAAGATAAAGAACTAACCAATTGACACATGATGTTTTACCGTGGCGTTTGGAAATTTGCTGGTTTCTCCTAATCCACGTTGAGGAAAGCCCAAGCGACTTGGATCAGCTCCACGAAGTAAGCCTCAGCTCCTCAATCCACTAGTAGTTATCCCTCCTTTGCTCTGGAGATGGTGGATACCAAACCACTCACAAGTTTGCACCTGGCTTCTTCACAACCTTCTTGAAGAAGTCACCACACAAGCTTCAACCACGCCGTCTAGGTGCCGACAAGCACCAAGAGTAATAAATCATAACTTCGCTTGGCAGCGATCAAGTGCCAAAAGGATCAATTTAAGATGTATACACTTAATTTTGGCACAACCACCTCAAATGAATGCATAATGTGAAATTGAGGTATGGAGTGAATGCTCAATGCTTAAGGATGTTCAATGGAGTCTCTTACTTCTGTCCTTGAGTAGGTGGGGGAGTATTCATACCCCCACCAACCAAAACTAGCCATTACAGGGCAACACCTAAAAAATCAGGGCGAGCGAAAGTATCACCATTCATCAGCCGGTACTACCGCACCTCTTCTGACACAACAGTAATGGGTATTTTAGAGCATCTAAACTAGCCGTTGAAAGTCAGTGCAGTACTATCACTGTTGTAATCATGGTAGTTCCAATATTCGAAAGTTCCAAAATTTCGATGCGGTATATCTGTTTGCTTCGAGGCCAAAAGTTGGCGCTCTCTAGAAAAAACGTATTGCCCAGATTTTCGAAGCTTCAATGATTCAGAAGTACCATTTAAGGGTTGCAGTACTCCCTCTTACAGTAATTCCACCATTGAAACTCCGGTACTTTCGTTTTCCATAGAGACAGAGTGATTCCAAGGGTGCCCTCTAGAAAAAAACGTATCACTCGCTTTGACGGAGCTTTCAAAAAGTTGAAGTACCGTCGTTCACACTCCGATACTTTTGATTATCCAGACAGAGTATAGATTGGCTATCAATATTAGTTTTATGAGAATGCATGATCCTAAATTGATCCAAATGGCACAAGAATATGCTATCAAGTTACTAGCTATGATCCCTCTTAATGTACAACATTTATCTTATAATCGGTCTTCCACCTTTTCTCCTAAGACCGGTAAAAGCAAAAAGGATCCTAGTCTAGTTATAACTTTGTCTTGAGCCACATTGATCTTCATGTTGACCCTTAGCATGCATCTCATAATCATTTTAGGGACTGGATCTTTTAAACACTCAGTAAACATGTTAGTCCCATATTCACCAAATTTATTAATTACCAAAACTATTTTTAGGGGCCTAGATGCTTTTAGCCGGGCAGTATGATCACGGCGGTCAGACTGCCGGCTGAAAGCATCTAGGCCCCTAAAAATATTTGGTAACTAATGACAATGTTTGCTAAACGGACTAACATGTTTATCAAGTAAATTAATAGATTTAGTCCTAGAATTTGATTAGCGACTTGTAAAAGCATGCTAAGGACAACAAGAAGATCGACGTGGCTCAAGATGAAGGTATAAGTAGCCTAGGATCCTTTTGTATTTCATCGGTCTTTGGAGATTGGTTGGAAGACTAAATTTTAGGCTAGGCGTCATACTATAAAGAGGAATCATGACTAGTAGCTTAAAAGTATTTTCTTGTGCCATTGGATCAATTAAAGGTCATGCATGCATTTGAATTAAGATTCTAAAGCTAACTGTGCACTCTCAAGAAAAATGGTATGACTGCAGTTGTGGGGTGGTTCTACCACAATATGGTATGACTGCAAGAAAAGTGCGATACTACACACCCCGGTATGACTGAAAAGTACTTAATAGTACATTATTTCCAGAGAGGTGCTTTTTGAAGCACTTTTGCTCCCTGAGAAAATGGTTGCTCCCTGAGAAAATGGTAGTACCACACTTGAGAAATGGTACTACCTCATATTGGTGGTACCGAGCCCTTTGAGGGTGGTAGTACCGCATTAGTAGTTAACGGCTAGCTTAGAAGTATTTATTGTGCACAAAATAGCCATTCAAAAGCTAGTGCAGTAGTACTGGCCGAAACATGGTGGTACTACTGCATTTGTTGAATTTTCTGGATGATGTCCTCAAACGGTCATATTTGAGGGTGAGGGGTATAAATAACCCCTCGCCAGCTCTTGGACAAGCAAAAGAGACATTTTATTGAATACATTTGAGCTAGTTGTATACTCTTTCTACCTCATTTACTTCCATTGCATACATTTGAGGTAGTTGAGAACTATTCAAGTGCATTCATTCATTTAGTTGATCCTTGGCACTTGAATTTGTTCAAGCGAAGCCCATGATTTGTTACTCTTGGTGTTTGCCGACACTAGACGACTTGGAGGAGGTTTGCGAGGTGATCTCTTCAAGAAGTTGTGAAGAGGACCATCCCCAATTATGAGTGGTGTGGTGCTTGCCATCTTCGGAACGGAGAAAGAGCAACCCTTGTGGATTGAGGTCTTGAGGCTTAATTTATGGAGCTAGTCCAATTCATTTAGACTTACCTCAATGTGGACTAGTGAAGACCGGCAAGTTTTTGATACCACCAGAAAACATCGCGTATCTCCAATTGTGGTTACTTCTTGTCTTTACTCTTCTGCATTTACATTCTTAGCTATTGAATTGAATTAAATTAATGTCTGATGTAGCTAAGATTTGTTTTTGGTAGAGACATATCTTTACAGTGCTGTAGAAAATTTAGAGAATTTGCTCTTGACTTATGCTAAGTTCATATATTGTTCATTGTGATTAAAATGTGCAAAAAAATTTAGAGCCTCCTATTCATCCCCTTTAGTCGGTTATCCTTGATTCTACAAGTGGTATCAGAGTTTGGTCTCTCATTGATTTAGACTTAACCGTCTAGGAGAGAAAAAGATGGCTAGTGAGAGAATTACTATAGGAAAGACACCTCTTTTTGATCACTCTAATTATGCATATTGAAAAAAATTAGAATGTCTATTTATCTAAAGGCCATGAGCTGAAGCATATGGAGAATCATAAAAGAGGGTTATGTTATGCCTCTTGATCCACTACTCTCCATGGGATGAGTTCGATCGAGTGAGCAATTTGAAAACCACTCATGAGATATGGATAACCCTCACAAAAATCCATGAGAAAACATCCACGATTAAACAGGCAAAATTGCATAGAATTTGGATCAAGTTTGAGACATTTGCAATGTTGCCCTATGAAGACATTAATATAATATTTTTCATGTCTCAACAACATTTTAAATGAACTCATGGGCCTAGGCACCACACTAACTGATACTGACATTGTGAGAAAATGCTTAGGGCCTTACTGAAGAAGTATGAGACATTCGTGACTCTCTTCCTCAACTCACCTGAGTTGCCGAAAATGACGCCGACTTAACTCTTGGACAACCTCATAACTAATGAGTTGTATAAGAAGGACAATGAGGAGCTTTTGAAGTAATCCCCCTCCAAGAGTAAGAAGCTTATCGCTTTCAAAGCAAAGGCGGTATCCAGTGATGAGTGGAAGACCAAGAGGATGACTCTAATGAGGAATTAGATTTCCTCATGAGAAAAATAAAGAAGCTCATGACAAAGTGCTTAAACCGAAGCGCTAGCCATGACAAGAGCAAGAAGGAGCACTCCTACAACCATAACAAACGCTATAGCAATATTCATTTCTATGAATGCGATGAGAAGGGGCACATTGCCTAGTGAAGAATGACAACAAGGGTAAGTTATCTAAGAAGAAAGACTTCAATGATAAGAAAAAGCTTTACAAAAAGCTTCAAAGGATGACAAGAATAAAGCCTATATCAGAGAGTGGGACACTGATGAGGAATACACCGACTCCAAACTCCGATGATTATGAGTCCTCCAAAAAAAGAGGGCTTGTCGGTATCGCCATCAAAGAGGCTTTATCGCTCCTCATCTCCTACATGCTAAGGTAAAATCTCATGATGATGATGATGATGGATTAATGGATATGCTTGAAGATTTAAATGATTATCTTGGAAAGGAGAAGTCAAAATTTAAAGTTTTAAAGAGAGAATATATCTCTCTAAAAGATTTTTGTGAGGAGCTAAAGAAAACTCATGACTCACTCTTTTAAAAGGATTTTAGCAAATCTCATACTAGCATTGGACTTACATGTGATATTATCAATGAGATGCCTAGTTTAGAGATTGCTAGAACCAGCACATTCACCTCATGTGATGATTTATTAGCTATGCTATGTTGTTCTAAAGTTGATTCTAATCATGATGATGCCAAGCTTATTGTTGAAAACAATAAGCTAAAGAATAAGTGACCAAGCTAAACAAAAGTTGGAAAGATGCTTCAAATCAAAATCCACCCTTAACAAGCTATTGGGTGAGCAACAGTGCTAATTCAATAAAGAAAGACATGGGTTTGTACCCAAGAAAGGTAAGAAACAGGCATACAACCCCATAAGGTTTGTAAAATAAAATGGAAAATATTATCATAAATATCGAGATGTGGGACATTTGCAACAAACATATCCCCATTGGTAAGACTCCATCTATAGGTTTATATGATTTATGTTATATGCCTAGAAAAGCTAAGGATGTTAAAGTAATTGTAAGATTTGTTGACACTTCGATTTGAAGTGCTAAAAAATGCTATTTGGGTGCCTCAAGCCTTGGTCACTAATCTCTAAGGACCTTAGCAAATTTGGGTATATGAAATAACTTAATTTTCTTTTGTAGGTGAACTATAAGACCAGTGGAAGGCATTGAATGCTTGATAGCGGGTGCACTCAATATATGATCGAAGAAAATGGTAGCAATGAGAAAATCATATTTGGAGACAATAGCAAAGGAAAGCTACTTATATTGGATAAAATCACTGTCTCAAATGACCCTTCAATTTCTAATGTACCTCTAGTAGAAACATTGAATTTTAATTAGCTATCCACTACTCAATTGTATGATCTCAGTCTTGCTTGCATTTTCCCTAGTGATGGTGTTACCATTTCCATAGAAAAAAAATGTGTTAGTTTTCAAAGGTTTTATATTTGGAAATATTTATTTGGTTGATTTCTTTTCTAGTGATTCGTGCTTAAAAAATTATTTAATTGCAAAAACTTTATTGGGTTGGTTTTGGCATAGAAGGCTAGGTCATGTGGGAATGATCAAACTCAAAAAACATTTTAAACATGACTTAATGGTTAGCTTGAAAGATGTGAAGTTTAAGAAAAATAGATTATGTAGTGCTCATCAAGCCGGAAAACAAGTTGTAAATTCTCATCTTTCAAAAATTATCATATCATCCTTTAGGCCATTAGAGCTCTTACATATGGATTTATTTGGGCCAACAACCTATAAGAGCATTGGGGGCAATAGCTATTTGTTGTGGCTACAGACCAAACAGAGAGAGAGATGGTAGTGGAGAGTGAGGAAGATGAGTGATGGCCCCCTGGCTCTCCCCACGGCCTGTATCCATATATATGTACACATGAGGAGTGCTTTTACAGTTATACCCTTACATCTGGTTATCCCCTCCGGGGGCACTTATGTCATTACACATAGCCTATCCTGGGCCTTATAACCTCCTACCAGGCCTGCTGGGTTTAGGTGGGGGCCACCCCTACAACAGGAGCCTCTCATGGTAAAGGGCTTCACGGGGCCGAAGCCATGTTGCCGAGTCCTTTGGCCCCCTCCGTCCCTGCGGCCTGTGAACTTTTCCGAACTTGACCTGGGGCTGCGCTGCAGCCGAAGTAGACGCGCGCGCTCCGTCCCCTACCCTTCGAACGGGTGGCAGCGGAGCTGGCGCCTAGCCGAAGTAGACGCGCACGCTCCGTCCCCTACCCTTCGAACGGGTGGCGCGAGCCGGCGCCTAGCCGAAGTAGACGCGCGCTCCGGCCCCTACCCTTCGAACGGGTGGCAGCGGAGCTGGCGCCTAGCCGAAGTGGACGCGCGCTGGGGGCGTTGCACCGGCACAGGTAAGCGTAGCGGGCCCGTGAGCCGCCGCGTGTTCCTTAAGTGGTAAGGGACGCGCTGCGACGCTCGCTCTTCTGGCCGTCCACGTGGCGAAGCGTGCTTGGTGCGGTGCGGGCCTTGAGGCGTCGTGACCATTAATGCGACGGCGGACTCCCGGCGGTTGGACTTCTGCCGATTGGACTTCCGCCGGTTGGCTTCCCTGCTGATGGGGTATATATACGGCGCTGGTGCGGCGTTGTTCCTGCATGTATTGTGATAGAAGCTGCTCCCCTAAAATGGGCCCCTTCCGTGCATCAACATTCCTAGGTGACGCTGAGCGGCTTGGGGGATGTTGATGCACAGAAGGAGGTCCATTTTTCTTGGGAGCTTGGTCAGCGCCGGTTATCGATAGCGGCGCTTCACGCCTCGCGCGCGTTTCGCAGCGGCGGCAAGGTTTGCCCTGTTCTTCTCAACAGTCCTACCTACAGTCGGTGTTCCTGATGGAGCCCGCCCGTATTACCTTTTATGTTGATGCACTGTAGGTGGCCTGTTAAGGAGAACGAGGTAGACTTTGCGGGACAAGACCCTCGCCTTTGCGGCGCCCCGCCGAAGTAGGCGCGCGCGCGCCGTCCCCTACCCCTCGAACGGGTGGCGCGAGGGTGGCGCCGGCTAGCCGGTGACACGCGCGCTCCGTCCCCACCTCGAGCGGGTAGCGGCAGAGCCGGCGCCTGGTCGAAGTAGACGCGCGCGCTCGTCCCCTACCGCCGAGCGGGTGGCGCGAGCCGGCGCTGGCCGGTAGACGCGCGCTCCGTCCCTACCCCTCGAACGGGTGGGAGCGGGCCGGCGCCTCGCCGTAGTAGCGCGCGCTCGTCCCCCACCCTCGAGCGGGTGGCGCGAGCCGGCGCTGGCCGGTAGACGCGCGCGCCCGCCCCTACCCTTCAAGCGGGTGGCGCGAGCCGGCGCCTGCCGGTAGACGCGCGCTCCGTCCCCACCCCTCGAGCGGGTGGCGCGAGCCGGGCGCCTAGCCGGCGAGACGCGCGCTCCGTCCGCTACCCTTCGAACGCGTGGCAGCGGAGCTGGCGCCTAGCCGAAGTAGACGCGCGCGCTCCGTCCCCCACCCCTCGAACGAGTGGCAGCGGGGCTGGCGACCTCGCATCGCGAAAACCGCCACGCGTGCGGTGACTTGAGATCTCGCAATGCGGTCCTGCGCTGTAAAGGTTCATGGGATCACGCCGGCCCCCGGTCTGCTAGGGTTAGGTTCCCATACCGTGCGACCCGCCCCGGCGCGCACAGGGCACGTGGCGGCTTAAGACTAGTGCGCGGCGGGATGTGGACGGTTGCGTGCTCGCGATCGCTCGCCTCTTCCCTAGGCGAGGGGGACACGGGGCGGGCGATGAATGGCACAGCGCCGAAGCTGTTGTGATCTCCTGGCCCATTAGTGCGCCTTTAATGACGGCTAGGGAGCGTCATGCTGTGACGGCCCTTGGCGCTTGTGGTCGTGGCTTTTCAGCTTTGGGTATGGGGAATTGTGCTAGACGGACGTTTGTACGATTGCGATCGCGTCCCGTACGCGGACCGTCGCGTCGCTTCGGTATTGGGGCGAGGTGGCTTAAAGTAGCCCTCGTGACCGCGCCCCCGCAGTTGCACGCCCCCTTCTTGCTTGCCTCGCCTTCCATACTCGCGTAGTATCCTTCGCCGCTATCCTCTTTCCCAGAGAAGCAATGACGTCTGATGGCAAGCGTGGTCAGGCAGGTGGTGTCTGCGGCATCCGCCGGTGGTCTTCGCGGTTGGAGGTGAAGTACGCGCTCCAAGAACGCGACCCGACGGCGGCGGACAAGGAATGGTTGGTGGCGGAGGAGGAAGGCACGTTCTCCAGCGAACTAGGCCCCTCTCTTGTGACCGAGAAGACGATCCAAGGGCTTCTGTGTGCGGGGAAGCTGTCCGAGCGCCAGGAGGTACGATTGCCCGCCGCCGACGAGACGGAGCCGCATCCCCAGAGGTCAGAGGCGGTCGTATTCGTTGCCTTTTTCGACGCGGGGCTCCGCATCCCGGCGGCGGCTATCGTGGCGACGTCTTTGCGGACCTTCGGCCGAGTCGGTGCAATCGACTCAACGCCGTGGCCCGGCTTGCGGTGTACAGCTGGGCCTTGCGCTCGGGGGCGTGCTGGCCCAGCGCCTCGTTGTTCGCCCACCTTCACGAGGCACGGTGCCAGCCCAAGGATCGAAGGGCGGGGCCGCCGAGCCGGCGGCGTCACCTTTGTTCTTCGTCCGACTTGCAAGAAGCCCTTCCCTGCGAACTCCACTCGCGGGAAGTGGGAGTCCTACTGGATGAAGCGGTGGTTCTACCACCGCGTGGAGAGCGGGAGCGGCCTTGAGTGCACAGGCCGACCGATCGCGTTCAAGCCCTCGCCCGGCCAAACGCTCGACGATGAGGACAGGCGGAGGGCCCGACGGCTCGTAGGCGTGGCCGCCCGCTTCAACATGCGCGACCTCGCTGAAGAGTACATGATGTACGGCGTGGCACCGCTTGCCCACGACTGACGTCTTGCCGCCGAGGAGCGTCGAGACGACAATGTTTCGCCATCGATCTGCTTGCTGCCGGCGCCCTCCAGTCTTCGTAAGCCTCGACCGCGTCTCTCCTTTGTTCACGCGAAATGTGTTATATGCTGATGCTATCTCCTTTGCTTCAGGGATTTGCTTGAAGGAGGCGGAGCAGGCCGCGCGCGTATTCCTGGGGCCGTACACCGGCAGGGAGCACGAGCAGCGCGCATCTGCTATCGCCGAGGCGGGGCTAGGGCGAATAAACCGCGGGTGCGAGGCCCTGGGCCTTGCCGTGCCGGACCGTGTCGCTCCGGACGATGGTGCAGCGAAGAAGAAGAAGAAGGCGCCGTCTCGGAAGAGGGGCCGAAGTGGGGCGCCTGCCGTGCCTGGTGCGGCAGCTGCTACTGCTACTGCTGGTGCTTCTGAGGGCGCGACAGACGCGGAGTCGGGATCGGCAAAGTATGCCAATTCAGGCTTGGATGGCGCGGACGCCGGAGGCGAGGGATCTTCGGCGAACGCCCTGGACGGCGGGTTCGCCGCGAGCAGCCGGAGGGGGGAAGTCTCGCCGCCCGCCGAAGTCACAGAGACGGAACCCGTGCGGACCGGCGATGCGGAGGTGGAGCCTTCGACCGTGGCCGCTGTGGTGCCAGAGACGCCCTCCGTGGGGGCGCGCGAAACCGTGCTGCCCTCCCCAACAGCAGCAGCAGAAATTGAGGCGCCCCCTGCAAAAACTGCCACGGCGGAACCTTCGCCTCGGGTGCTTGTGGCGCGGGGCCTCTCGGCGGCGGCTCGCTGGGCGGTGTCGCTGCTGCCCGCCCCGGCTAAGCGGCCGTGTGTGCGGCCGCCCGTCGTGGAGGAACGGTCGTCGCCGACGCCGAATGCGGAGGCTTCTGCTCGCTGCAGGACCACGCTTTCTACGGGGGCTCACGCCACCGCCGCCCCGTCTGGTGATAGGGGGGCGGGTCCCCGCAGTCCTCCTGCTACCGAAGGTAGGGTGGCTTAGCTACCACGTGTATTCTTGTGCGCCTTGTGGTGCTCATCTGCATCCTGTTTGCGTGTCGCCATCCCGGAGGAGGAGCGCCGTGAACACGGACCCTCGCGCATGTGAGCCCGCGGACCGTGCCTCCCGAGACGCTGAGGGCGTGGCGCGGGATTGTGGATGACGCGGCTACCAGCGTCGACCAGCAAGTGCTGCAGGCCTACGGGGCGGGGCGCCTCGGGGACGCCTTCGAGGTGTCTGGGGTGAGGGTAAGTACTCATATGATCCCGCCTGGGCCGGCTGAGCTTGCTAAGTCTTTCCATTATGCAGACGCTTGTGCTGGGGCAGGCCTTGCAAACGGCCTATACTCGTGCCCAAAGGGCGCTTGAGGATAGGCTGCGGGCCGCCGAGGAGGAGCTACGCGAGGCCTCGGAGCCCGCTCGCCAGTGGCGCCGCATCCGCCAGCTGGAGGCGGAGTGTGCCGAAGCGAAGGCGCACGCCGAAGGACTTGCTGCGTCCGCGCGGGGGTCGGCCGCGGAGGCTGCGCAGCGGGAGTTTGCGGCAGAGCGGGACGACTTTCTGCAACAGGTCGCCTCGCTAGAGAAGGAAAAAGGCGAACTCGCCCTGGCTCTATCGGAGCATGATCGGACGCTTGGCGAGGCTTCGGTGGTTGCATGGGATGCCATGCAAGCACTGGAAAGCCATCTCCAAGGGCTTGTGGCCAAGGTGCCAGACCACGCCTTCGGCCCGGAGGAGCTGTTGCGGACTCTCCGCTGGGTCGGAGCTGCCGCCAACGTCGCGCACGGCGCTGCGACAACCTTCGGCAACCACTGCGCGTACACATCGGCATGCCTGGTGTGCGTGCTCCTGCAACACCGTGGTTGCACACACGTCGCCGGGCTGGAAGACCCCCAGCTGGAGATACCCGGCGGGGCCTGGGTGATGTCCGGTGCCGTCCGCTCCGCTCGCCACGCCATCAAGCCCTTTTATGAACGAATCTGGGATTACGTCGGGGTAGACGCTGCGCGGGTCGAACTCCGGAAGTCACTTTACAGGGAGGGGAGCCTCGGCCGATTCCTGGACGGGGTCCCTCGACGCGACGAGGGCGGCGCTGAGGCCTCCGAAGGCGCCGGGAACTCACAGGTGTGACACCGTGGTGCCTGGGTGTAGGCGTGCGTTGTAATGCCCCCTCTTTTTGTGAATGGAGTACACGCTTGCTGCATGCATTCTGACTTTCGCCTATGTCCCGCGCAGCTTCCTTGCTGGGGCCGACTTCTTGCGGCCGACCTTGCGACCCGGCGACGCCTTCTTTGATGGAGAGTGCACACGCGAACGTGCGTCTTCGTTTATACTCATGCCCGTGTCTTTGACGGAGAGTGCACATGCGAACGTGCATCTTTGGTTTATACTCATACCCGCACCCCTGGCTATGGAGAGTGCACACGCGAACATGCGTCTTTGGTTTATACTCATACCCGCACCCCTGGCTACGGAGAGTGCACACGCGAATGTGCGTCTTTGGTTTATACTCATATCCGCACCCCTGGCTACAGAGAGTGCACACGCGAACGTGCGTCTTTGGTTTATACTGCGAGAGCACACGCGCGGGCTAGGCCTCCGCGCATGCTCGCCGCGTATTTTTGCACAGCGGTAATAAGTTGGTGACAAACGGAACTTTATTACATTCCCGTTTGCGTGGGTGAGCGATTACATAGGAGGGGGGGTTTACTAACCGTTTGCGCTCAGCGCGGCCGGAGCCTCTAGTAGCTGCACTATCGGCAGGGCTTGCGGGGTCGCCTCCGGGTGCCGCCGTGTGCCTTCGCACAGCGGTGCCGATCCTAGGTATGCCGCTGCCTGCCGCGACGGGGACATCTGGTGCCGTGCTCGATACGCCGGGCCATGTCCTGGTCGCCCCGAACGGTAATGATGGCTCGCGGCCCCGGAAGCTTCATGCATAAATAGCTGTGATGCGGTACCGCCCCGAAGGCGTTGAGGATTGGACGCCCCAATATGGCATTGTATGGGTATGGGAGGTCGACGACGTCGAATGTGGCGTCTTCGATCCTTTCATTGTCGCCCTGGCCGAAGGAGACTTGCAGGCATATTTGGCCGAGCGCCCGTAGGGGTTGTCCTCCAAAGCCTTGCAGCGGGACTCCCGATGGGCCGAGGCGACTTCGGGGGATCCCCATCTGGTCGAAGGCTGCCGCGAATAGAATGTTCGCGGAACTACCGCCATCAACCAGGGCGCGTCCCACATCGCATCCCGCTATTACGACCCGGATGACCAGGGGGTCGTGGTGGGGAAGCTCCACGCCTTCGGCGTCGGCGGGGGTGAACGTGACCTTATGCTGTGCCCAGTCTGGCGGTGCCTGTGTTGGATACGCCACCACGTGGTGTAGCCTCCGCACGTAGGCCTTCCGCTGCCGTGCCGAGGCAAACTCCAACGAGGAGCCCCCGGAGATGACGTTGATAACCCTTCGGTGGGTGGCCTCCGGAGCCTGTAGCTGCAGAAAGCCCTCCTGGGGCTGCTGCACGTGGGCCTGAATCCACAGAGGACCCTCATGGGGCTGCGTCCCTTGTGCTTGGATATGCACGGGGGCTTCGTATGGGTGCTGTATGTGGGCCACCACGGGTGGACGTGCTTCCAGATTCCTGTCCCTGGTGACGCTATCGCGGAGCGCCGCGATAGAGGTGCATGTGCGGGTGTCGTGGTTGCCGCGGCCGTGGACTACGCACCACAGCCCCTGTTGTTGGTCGTCATAATCTCCACGGCCTTTATCGTCGCGCCCGCCACGCCGCGCCCCGCCGCGACGCCCGACCGCCCGCCCGTGGGAGCGCTTTGTCGGAACCGCCGATGTCGAGGACGTCACGCCTCGCCACGACTTCGCTGGCCACGCTTGGGCCTATCGAACGACTCCTTGTGCGGGGCGTCCCTGCGGTCGGGCGCATCCTCGACGACTCGCCACGCTTTCCCTTCAAGAACCGCCCTTCGACGGATCTTCGCTTTGCCGAGGCTCCGCCTGGTTGGTGTCGGAGTCGCCACCTTGCCTTCGCCGTCGTCTTCTTCCGCCTGGCGTATTCCTCCATTTTGTCAAAGAGCCGTCACCGCTTTAATTGGCTTCCTTGCGTTGTACTCGCCATCGGGCCGTGAAGGCCCCGTATGGCGCATTGACAACGGTGGTTTCATTAACGTCTTTGACTTGACAACGATCTTCGCCAAGCACTTGAAGTAGTCCCGAGCTTCTCGAAGGCTTCGCTGACGGCGAAGAGTTGGTCCGCCGACCCGCCGACATAATTTCCTTGAAAGTTGTTGTGAAGGCGGTCACAGATCTGCTCCCACGCGTAGATGGAGTTCGCTCTATGGTAAAAACCGGAGAGTGCCACTCCTGCAACGCGAGGGGAGTCCTTCGCCTTTGTGGTGTCATCTCCGCCCGCGGCCTCGATTGCGGTTTCGTACACGCGCACGAACTCGCGGGGGTCCGTGTCACCTTTGTAGGGCTCGATGACGCTGGGGTATTTGAAATCTTCGGGCCACGCCGCTTGCTGAAGTCCCACCGAAAGCGGGGACTCTGGATCGACGCGCCGCAGCGGGACGCGGCTGGATGTGGGGGCGTCGCGGCTATCCGCCCTTTACGGCGTGGGCTCTGGCGCGACCACCGGCGCGGCCTGTTGGCTCCGAGCCTCTTGTATGTCTCATACAGCCCCGCGAAGATCCCCCAGCTCCTGCTGGAACGCTTTGAGGGCCGCCAGCAGGGCGCTTTCCACCGCCTGTGCGGGCGGGGTCGCCGGTACGCCCAACGGACGGATCGGCGCGGGCACGACCGCGTCGTGAGCTCCCGAGCTGCCGGTCACTCTGTTGTGGCTACCTCGAACTACCCGGTCCGTGCTACCGACGAGGGTTGCGGTGGGGGCGGCTGCCGTCGCGTCGGCGGGGTCGGTTGTCGCCGCACCAGCGTCGACGTCTTCGACCACGGAGTTTGTCGCCGCAACGCCGGTGACGGGGTCGGTCGTCGCGGTGCCGGTGACGGGGTTGGTCGTCGCGGTGCCGGTGACGGGGTTGGTCGACGCTTCGCCATCGCGCTGCGTCACCACCGCTTCGCCGCCGCCGATGCCGGCCCCGGTACTCATGCGACGCCCGCCCGCCGTCTTGTTTCCTTCGCCGCCGACGAAGATTTTTCGGTGCCATCCTTTTTCAGGTTTCGGCTTACTCTGTCCTCCCACGGACGGCGCCAATCGTTGTGGCTCTGCACCAAACAGAGAGAGATGGTAGTGGAGAGTGAGGGAGATGAGTGATGGCCCCCCTGGCTCTCCCCACGGCCTGTATCCATATATATGTACACATGAGGAGTGCTTTTACAGTTATACCCCTTACATCTGGTTATCCCCTCCGGGGGCACTTATAATGACACATAGCCGACGGCGCCAACTGTTGTGGCTACAGACCAAACAGAGAGAGAGATGGTAGTGGAGAGTGAGGGAGATGAGTCATGGCCCCCCTGGCTCTCCCCACGGCCTGTATCCATATATATGTACACATGAGGAGTGCTTTTACAGTTATACCCTTACATCTGGTTATCCCCTCCGGGGGCACTTATGTCATTACACATAGCCTATCCTGGGCCTTATAACCTCCTACCAGGCCTGCTGGGTTTAGGTGGGGGCCACCCCTACAACACTATTGTTTAGTCATTGTAGATGGTTACTTAAGATATACTTGGGTGTTCTTTTTATATAACAAAGTCGAAGCCTCCAGTATTTTCAAAAGCTTTGCAAAAAGGGTCCAACATGAATTTGATTTTAAATAAAAAAAATCCGTAGTGACAATGTGTAGGAGCCCAGATGTTACAATCCGGATTCCTCTGTGATTCCTTTGCACTATTCCCTGGATCAGTAGATAGTGCACACAGTTACAGTAATGGACATCAAATTACATATCATGCGGAAGCATAAATAAAATAGTAGACTTACTCATGGGCCAATTAGGCCGAAATCAATAAATTACAGCAGCGGAAGAACGAAGCACACAGATGGGACCTTCAGGACATGCCCACAGGCAGCCAACTGGAGGTTCGCGACCTAGCCCTTGACATCTTCATCTTCTCTGCCAGCATGTCCAATCTTGTTGCTGAGGCGAGGTGATTTGATTCCTGATTCTGAATTTTTTCGCAAAAGTGAGTGTGAGCACTCCAACCCCGTGCTCCGCGTGCCAATACACAGAATGCAAATAAATAGTATGCATGGCTTAACAAAGGAGAGGCTCGGGTTATTTTATTTCCCAAAAATCGCTTTTAACAACATTGCTATTATTTAATCATAGTATTATTGTTACTACCTATACTTCACCTAGCAACTACCATAATCGACTTAATCCACCAAATACACTTCCTTTATTGATTGCTGTCTAAGACTCCAACAGCTATTATCATCAATTATGCAATCCACCAATCAATTTCTTCCTAAAACTCCAAACAGCTAGCGGCATCATTTATCTAATAACATTTATTTATTCCACCAGTATCTTTTGTGTTCTAATCCCTAACAATCCAATCCTTTCGTTACTGATCCACAACCATAATTTGCTCCTTCAATAATCAATCTTATTTTTCCATTATCTAACTTTAACTAATTCATGAGTTTACATCCACCAAGAATGTCATTGACCAAGGATACGATTCATTAGTATATATCCACCAAGTATATCATCGATTAGGTCTACGATTCACCAGAATTCATCCACCAGGAATATCATTGATCAAGTTTATATTCCAGGACCAAACTCCCAAGATCAATTCATCCATCCAGAACTTGTTCAAATCCTATTAATCCCAATATTGTCAACATCTCCCAAGAATTTATATCAAATATCAGTGTTGTAATCCAACCAATACCCTTGCACTCCCTAATACTCCAAAGATCATATAAATCATCTATCTAGTCTAGATATCCATTTGGGCTCATTTCTCCCAGAATCCACACTATTGTTTTCTTTTTACAATCGACATGAGTCCATCAATATATTTATGTTTTTAACACAAACTTCCATCTTCATTACTCCCGACTCTACTTATTTCCTCATATATTTTACTTTGCGAGAAGAGAAAACATTTTACTTTTGCAATATGATACACAAAAATTTCCTGAGACCTAGCAATTTTGAACAAAAACATAATGTTCAAGAAAATGCAATAATAATAGCGATCCAGATTCCATCCACCGTTACATGGCATCCGCACCATATAGCATCTTTCAGCGTTATAGCCGCTTAACTTACCACTGGGACGACACCCAGGACAATTCTAATTAGGGCTTTCCACTGCCCTCCACTTTTTCCATTCCCACCCACAAAGTTGTTTTTGAAATAGAACTATATCTAGTTAAGTTCCCATGTCCGCCCTTGACCGTGGGCACTGCTATTCGAATAGTTTTGACTCTGCAGAGTTTGTACACTTTCACCACAAGAGACAATCAACTCATTGCCCCACATGATTCCTTAAAAGTGTGGTTGAGCAGACCATCACAGTGACTTTTCAAAGTATCTAGTCCCTTTTGTCATCCCACCCTTTGGGCCGTTCCCACTTGCGGTGGGTCCCATACGTTGCACGGGATGTTCCCCACGGCTACTAGCGTACGGGCTCCACTCCCCTCTGCGCTAGTACGACTGGGAAATTTCACCCTCCACTCGGTGTCCCTTTAGGCCTCCCCTTGCCCTTGCATATCCACTCCTGTCCACTACCGGTGAGATGAGTCCGGGGGTTTCGATAAATTTACTTAGCCAAGTTGTATTTTACAGACTTGTGGTTGTACTGTTTTACACAGGAGGTCATGACAAGATTTAGTCCTTAGTGGTATCTGAGCGGTTCTACCACACTCCATAATTTGTGCTCCCACCACACCACATACCAGCCCCCAAACCATCCGCTCAGATATTTAAGCAAGTTAGGATTTTTTGGGAGCATAAAATAATCATGTCAAAATATACCAGTCATTCCCACCATGACTGCCCAAACCAGTTTCTCATGATTTAAAATGACAATGATGTTTGGGGCATTTCAGTGCCCCTGAGTATTTATGCAGTACTAAGCATGGCATATAACTAGGGACTTATTTTCAAAAGTTACCATTATAATTTTGCTAGGGCGACAAGGTTCACATATTCAAGTATTCCAAAGGAGGTGTAATATTAATCAAGCAAACAATGGGCATATAACTAAAATCTTAAATTAAACATGTATTTGCATATAAAATAACAGCATGCAATTTGATAATTTAAACAAAAATAATTTGCAGAAAATGTAGGTTCAACATGATCAAAGTATTGACTCACCTGGCGCGGTTTACCGCGGTCTTGAGCTCACACAATGTTGTCTCATGCGATGATCTTTAATTTTTGGTCTTCATTGATCTCGTTCCCGCTTGATCCGTAGAATCTTCAGGCTCCAATTTCTAATTACGCGATAAGCGACTGAATCCCAATAGAAGCAAATAACTCAAGAGATCCAAATAAATCCAAATACTTCAAATGCCCGATTTAATTTAATTTATACATTTATTACGATTTGAGAATAGAAGGATGATTCGGTTTAATGTGTTGTCAACACAGTGGTAGCTGGATTTGAGCAAGGGAACGAGTTATTTGAATAGCTTTACCGTGAGG
Organism: Dendrocalamus sinicus; assembly: GCA_036346575.1. Classification (NCBI taxonomy): domain Eukaryota; kingdom Viridiplantae; phylum Streptophyta; class Magnoliopsida; order Poales; family Poaceae; genus Dendrocalamus; species Dendrocalamus sinicus. The sequence goes on along the minus strand of JAYEVI010000069.1, from coordinate 70,508 downwards.
GAAAATTTTGGGATAATAAGAGATCAAAAGTGAGGAAGTATCTACAGGAATTATTGGCTTTGGAAAAAGAAGTGGCCAACCATAGCCGATTGGAGAAAGGCGAGGTTCGATCTTTTATTAACAATTTCCTTTATTATTGTTTTTATATTTATCAAGGAAGTTCCATGAGTTCGGGTGGACCTATGAATTTATGTACAAGTTTAGCTGAGTATTACTTGGATACTTGATGACCTAGGGCTATTGTATTTTGGCATCTGTGCATTATTATGACCTTTTAATTTGAGTGTTCTCTTAAAACTACTGCTGCCGATATTTTATTCCTTTATAACTCGAGCCTGCTATACATGATGGTATTTTGTCATTATTGTTAACTAAAGCTACCATTTAAGATTTCACGATTAGCAGTATTTTAGTGATAGTGAGAAATGCGGATAGCATGCATGCAGCCCTCTAGTAAATATAACGGTATGATTTTGCATTCACCGTAGACCTTACTAAAAATGTATATACACACACACACACACACACACACATTTTTAGTAAGGTCTACAGTGAACGCAAAATCATACCGTTATATTTACTAGAGGGTTGCATGCATGCTATCCGCATTTCTCTAATCACTTATTTATATATACATTTACTTAGAAAGTCTCTACATTTTAGTTTTAATTAAAATTTATCTATCTAGTAAGGCTTGCTTTACAAGGTCATATTTCCAATATTTGCTATTCAGTAAAATCTACCATTAGGATTTATCTAATGGCAGTATATTAAACATTGGGCATATATCTTAATTTTAATTAATAGCAATCTTCATTTGGTTATTTAAGATGGCTTGTTAAATATTGAACACATATTTCAAATATAGTTAAGGGTACCTTTACTAAAATTAAATATTTACCCAAATCCACTTCTTCTTTGTTAATGCCTTTAATTAGAAATTCAAACCATTCTAATTAATCACATATGAACTTATCTAACCAAAATTTAAATATTAACTAATCTCATTTACCTCTTAATTAAATTTTATCAGCTTCTCTAAATTATTCTATAATTTTCTTGATTTTTCTTACTTGAATTGGAGTAAAGAAAATCAAAACAAAAGGGGCAAAGGATGCGGGTTGTGGGAGTCGAACCTGGGATCTGAGGCTCTGTGTGTATTGCTCGCTCGGGTAGCCAAGTGGGCCGAAGGCCTGGGCTGATGAAATCAGCGCAGGAAAGAAGAAGAGGTGAGGAAGGGGCTGGGGCAAAACAGAGGAAATCGCCGGCGCGACTGGGCTGCGAGGGCGCCAGCGAGGGGTGGCCGGAGAGGCTAGGCGGGCCGGTAAAATGGAACCGCGAGGAGGCCGGGCTGCTATTGGGGAGGTGGCGCGGCCCGGAACGGCAGCGAGGCGGGCGGGCGGCAGTGAGGAACGGCCGGCGGCGAGGTGGGAAGGGGCGGCGGCACCGGCATGGAGAAGAGTGGGATTCGGTGAGTGTGCAAGCAGGAGAGGGACCCATGAAGCTTACCCAATTGGTCGGCTTGGCCGGAGATGGGCCGGCATCGTGCGCGGTGGCGGCACGGAGGAGGTCGCCGTGGAGAGGTCGCACCGGTGGGGAAAGTCGTCGGCCGGCCAGGGGAGGAGGTTCAGGACACCAGGGGGCCACTTCCACCGCAGGGAATTGGGGCGGAATCCACCGAGGAGGCGGCGGCGGTGAGAATGGTGGCGGCGGTCGGATTTTGGGGAAATGGCCGGTGCGGCGACCGTGGTGCACGGGAATCCGATTAACTCGGAGAGGGAGTAGAGGTGGAGCGGGGACATGTGGTGACGCAGTCACCTTGGCCGGCGCTCCGCCGGAGAGGCGCGAACGGCGAGGAGGCTACGGCGGGAGTTGACAGCGCTGGGCGGGACGAGGACAGAGGAGCAAGGGAGTGGTGCGCGGGGAGCTTCTTATGCTCTCGGGCATGGTTGTGGAGGCAGTGGGCGCGCAAGAGAAACCGGGGGCGACAGGGGAAATCGGTGGGCGAGTGTTGGAGCATGGCTGCCACGCGGAGAAGAGAAGCTGAGCGCAGCAGAGAGGAGCGGCGCGGGCGCACTGGGGAAGAAGAAGGGCAGAGAGGGAGGGCGCGCGGGGCTGGGCCCAATGGCTAGAGAGAGGAGGCGAGCGCTCTGGCCACGCGGCGGCAGGGGAAGGAGAGGCGCGGGAGGAAGGGGCCCGCGGCACAGGGAGTCGGGCGCAGGGTGGAGGCGGGCTGGAGAAAAAGGGAAGAGAGAGGGAGGCGGGGAAAGGAACAGGGCCCGCCGGCATAGAGAAAAGGAAAAAGAAATGGTAGAGTGGAAAAGAGAAGGAAAATGTTTGGGCTTGGTTTTGAAATTTCAGATTCCTAGTTTAAAGTTTTGTTTCATATTTATGATTACTGATTTTTGCATGACATTTAAAATTTAAGCTTTAAATTTTCAGATATTAAATGAGAGCTTCTATAATTATTATTGTGTAGGTTATATGTATATATGTATGTGGGGTTGTATTTTGTTCGTCCGCTTTTATTGCTATTTATGTCATTATTTTCAAAATGAGATTTTATACTTTTAACTCAGGTTTCTCTCTACTTATACTGGATCATCTTTTCAGATTCGCATTTTAAATCTTGATTTTCTATTATTTAAACATGTTTGTTTCCTTCTTGAACCTTTTAACTCTCTGGAACTCCAACCAAATTTTCAGAAAAATACCATGAACTCCAAATTCAAATAAAATATATTGTAAAAATATTTCAAAAATTCATACTTTTCAAATTTAAATTTTTAGGATGTTACACAATGGTTCCGAGTTCAAGAAAATCCGCCACCCCTTCACTTCGCTTACGCATTTCATCGGACACCATGGCCACTGCCGCCTCCTCATCCGATGACGCTAAGATCCAGTCCTTACTCCAATGGCCCCAAGTCGACCCCTCTCCCTTGCCTTCCATCCACCCCCAAACCCCAGTCCCTTACCTCAGTAGGCCAATGGCGCCGACCTGTGAGGTTGCACGATCTGTGCCTGTGGCCACAAGGGCTTCGATGTCTTCTCCACCGCCTCCAAGGTAGGTGCCACCGATAGTAAACCTCACCCCTCAAAGTTTCTAGAAAGTTGTAGGTGATGACCGACCGGCATGTGGCTGTGTCATTGTAGGAGTGGTGATGGTGGTGCCACTCGACCTCGCCATCACCCGATGTGGGTGCTGCAAGACCCCCTTGTTGGGCCGCAGTACTGTACACTCTTCAAGGAAGGTGGCATCAACAACGAATTTTTTGTATGGATAATCCATTTTTATTCAAAATTACAGAAATATACCTGCGGGAAATTTTTTACAAAAATAGGCTCCAGTCGTCCAACCATTGGGCGACTGGAGCCTATTTTTGTAAAAAAATTTCTCGTGGGTATATTTATGTAATTTTAAATAAAATGGATTATCCGTACAAAAAATTCGCCCAACCACGCGGCGACCCAACGACTATATACCAACCGTTGGGCGATTAAATGCAGTCGCCCAACGGTGGAGTGATTGGAACCCAGTCGCCTCACGGTTGGGCGATCAAATCTCGTCGCCCAACCGTGGCGACCGTGGGGGTTAAAGGCGACTTTCGCTACCGCCGGCACCTGCTTTGTGACCGTGAGAGACCGAGCGAGAGAAGAGAAAAGAGAGGAGAAGAGGAGAGGAAGAAGGGGGAAAAGAGGAGAGGCAGAAGAGGAGAATAAGAGGAGAGGGAGAGGAGGAGAAGAGGAGAGGGAAAGCGCGATTTCTAGGTATTTTTTGTTATTGTTAGAAATTTACTTTAGAAATTAGTTTACCAATTTAGTCTAGAAATTTAGTTTAGAAAATTTAGATGTAGAAAATATAGTTTAGAAATTTAGACATATAAAATTTAGTTTAGAAAATTTACTTTAGAAAATTTAGTTTAGAAATTTAGTTTAGAAATTTTAGTTTAGAAAATTTAGTTTAGAAATTTAGTTTAGAAATTTAGTTTAGAAAATTTAGTTTACAAATTTAGTTTAGAAATTTAGTTTAGAAAATTTAGTCTAGAAATTTTGTTTAGAAAATTTAGTTTACAAATTTAGTTTACAAATTTTAGTTTACAAAATTTAGTTTAAAAATTTGGTTTAGAAATTTAGATATAGAAAATTTAGTGTCGAAATTCTGTATAGTATTTTTTATGTATTATTGTAGAAAATTTAGTTTAGAAAATTTAGATGTAGAAATTTTTTTTATGTATTATTGTACAAAATGTAGGGTACAAATTTTGTATAGTATTTTTAATGTATTACAGTAAAAAATTTAGTGTAGAAATTTAGATGTACAAAATTTAATGTCGAAATTGTTTTAAAAAATTTAGTGTACATATTTACATGTAGAAAATTTAGTATCCAAATTTTGCAGGTATGACTCATGATGGACGTGACTCCGAGTGGCGGTACCCACTGTTGGACGAGCACGTGTACCGCGCGTACCGCGCTTCCCGTTGTGTGTCGCCACCGGGGAGCACGGACGAGCGCCTGAGCTGGGAGTGGTCCGGACACGCACACCTCGCGTGGCCTGGGGACTCGACCCCCGTTGGACTGCCATGTTTGCACTACGCCAGCGTTTTAGTGCTACCATAAGAACGTATCGTACTGACCTTCACTTTGTTTGCAGGCTGCCGGGCTACGCCCTCTTGCCCGGATGGTGCAGGCCACGGAGGAGGATGGAGCCGCCTTGGCCACGGGCGGGGACAAGGCGGGCGTGGAGCGATCACGACGCTTCCCGTTCGACCGTTCCCTGCTGACGGCTTTGGTGGACCGTTGGCGGCCCGAGACGCACACTTTCCACCTCCCATTCGGAGATGACGCTGACCCGCAGGATGTGTCCTCGCTTGGCCTTCCGATCGCGGAGACGCCGCCTTCCTACCGGCCCGGCTGAGTGGCGCGACCGACCGCCGCCGATTCGAGGGGTCGCTCCACCGCCGATGACCACCACATCTTCAAGAGGATCGGACCCATGGGCCGACGCCGAGGTGGCTCGCATGCATCGCACGTGATTTTTAAAATCGATCGTGTCTTTGAAGCTCTTATTTGTGCTATTACATACTAATAACAACTTGTTTGCATTCAGGTGGAGCGCATGGTTCCACAGTGACGACACTGTGTCTCGCGCCACTTGGAGGCGTATGTGCTGTGGCTGTTTGGTTGGGTGCTCTTCACCACCAGCCACGGGAACTCCGTGGATGCGCGCCTTATCGCTTATGCGAGGGCGATCGCGGACGGCGAGCCCCCCACGTCAGCTGGGGATTGGGCGTACTCGATCCTCACGGGCTGTCCCCTGCTACTGCAGTTGTGGTCATTCGAGCGCTTCAGCCTCGGACGACCTGTGCTAGACGACATGGTTCCGTACGGGCTCGAGATGTATCCAGGGGGAGACATCGACCGGCCGACGATGGGTTCTCTCTGGTGCCGTCGACGAGTAAGTATTATCACAGTCAACAATTTCTTTCTTATGATGATCGTCATACTAAACAACTTGTCTTTCTTGCAGGTATAGTTCGCGCATGTGCAGGTCACGCGGACGTACCTGCCCTTTGTGGAGCAGTTCGACCGCCTCACAGCCGACGACGTGCGCTGGGAGCCTTACGCAGATACGGTAGTGCAGGCCCGTGCTCCTGACGGGCTGTCCGCACTTTGCTGGCGTGACCGGGCTTTCTGGCTCACCTGCCGGAAGCTCGTGTACCATATCTACGTGGACGACTACGCACCCCAGCGAGTCATGCGGTAGTTTGGGCTACGGCAGGCACTTCCTGTACTAGTCGGACCATCGCTTCCACGGAACGTGCACGCGTGAGTGATCGTTTCTGCTAAATATGTACATACTTACTACTGTGTTGGCAAGTACTCACATTGCGTAATGGTTCTATACGCAGGCACAACGCGAAGGGAGTTAAAAGAGGCACTACTGGTCGACGAAGATGCAGCCCTAGGTCGCGCAGTGGTAGGGTGTGCTCGACAGCAGGGACTACGCGGAGTACCTGCACTGGTACCAGGGCGGACACGTACCAGGCTCGTACATATCGTAGACCCGCATGCCACACACGTCGCCGCTCCGACAGACACGTACCCTGCGCACCTCGCGCGTGACACTCACATCGCGGTACGTTACATGTAATTTCAAAGATTCCCAAATGGCAATGTCGTTTCTATGATTGACCATTTTATGTCTTTGTGTCCAGGCTGACGTCGGTGCTGTCCTATGGACCGAGTCCGCCTCACTACTGGAGAGGGTCACCACTGGTGCAGAGCTGACCCACGAGGAGGGCGTTAGCTTTGTGCGACGGGTGGAGGCCGGGTGTAGACGTATTGTTAGCCTGCTGTCCTGCACGAGGCTATCGACGGTCTCCACACCCACGCCGAGCGCTCCGACTGGTCGTCCACCAGTGCCACCCCGACCAGCGTGGCACTACTCCGGAGGTAGTACGTGGACACGTCCTACACCACCTCACCTGGAGCAGCCCGGAGGTAGTCCGTGGACACGGCCTCTTACACCACCTCACTTCATGCCTCCTCCGCACATCCCCGGCTTCCACACGCAGGGGGTGTACGCCCCTCCTCCTACCTCGATGGCGCCAGCTACGGGTACGCATCGTCCGATCTCGTTTTTATCCCAAGATGACATGCAATGAACTAACAATATTACTATTGCAGGTACTTACCAGCAGCACGGCGTCTCCCCGGCCCACGACGATGTGGACTAGTTTTTTGCGGACTGGCCCGGGCAGTTCTCCGATGCAGCCCCGAAGGTTCTCTCTGGCAGTGCCCTCCCCGGTGCACCGGAGGGCACACAGCCAGAGGTGCAGCTGACTCCACCAGCGCAGGGGCGGGTGCGACACCCTCCTGCTCGTTTTACTTTTTCGAAGCATCGTAACCCGTTGCACCGGAGGACGGCCAAGCGGGACCGTATGGGAGGATGCGGCCGCGGTGACGGGGCACACTAGGGTGGCGAGTGAGGGGTGCTGCCGATGCTATATGTTATGCATGTAATGAGAAAATACACGGCATGTTACTCACAGTTATATTATGAAGTTTATTTAAATTCAAACAAGTCTATCATCTCTTCTTTTCGCATGCAATTATTCATATATCAAGTCATCTAAAAATATTAACATACCGGTTCTCCGCAAAGGAATTATCATCGTAACAGTGTATGTACCGATCCATTTACAGTCAATCGTTCATAAAAAAAATTTACATAAACGGTTTTCATGCAGTTGCCTAGGGGGGGCGACTGCATGCAAGTCGCCTAATGGGAGGGCGACTGCATGCAAGTCGCCACACGGAAGAGCGACTGGATGCAGTCGCTACAGGGTGTGGCGACAAATATTGTGTCACGAGCGGGTTGGGCGAAAGGCTCCAGTCGCCCAACCATTAGGCGACTGGAGCCTATTTTTGTAAAAAAAATTCCCGCAGGTATATTTCTGTAATTTCGAATAAAAAATGGATTATTCGTACAAAAAATTCCATCAACGACCGCCTCCTCATGGCTGAGCAACTCTGCCCTAGCTCTCTCTGGAAGCTGTTAGGCCACAATTCACATCTCCTCACCATTACACTCAAATGACCTAAGCCCAATTTAAGTTTTGCAGCTTTTGCTCATTGCATCTATAGGTATTTGGATATGCTTCTGAGCACCTTCGGGAGCTCCCTTTGGTTTAACGTCGATGAGCTTGTAGAATTGGAAGGGACAACATTGTACCATGCTACCGTCATGTAGGTTCATCAGTGTGAACTGTGTTAGAAATTAATCTTGTTATTTAGATGTTTAGTTTTTGATCATTTGGTTTTTGCATATCTATTCTGGGTAGTGTGGCCTGACGCTGTGTTCATGGCATGGCCCAAGTCATTAGGGAGTCTGCATGGTACTGTTCACATAGTCTGCATGGCACTGTACACGGATACGTATTGGCACTGTTCATGCATACGTATACGCGCGCGCCGTGCACGGGAATAGCTCGCGACGAGCCTGAGTTTGTGGGCACGTTGGTGGCGCCGAGAGGAGCGGCATGTCGTGCTTGTGGCGCGAAGAATGGGCGCTAGAAGCCTGCATGCATCCATGCGTTTAGTTGAGTTAGTTCGTGACCGTGAAGTTAGCACACGTCTGTTGCGTGGACTCCGGAAGGTGTGGCCGAGTCAAGAGTAGACGTTGTGGCTTGAGATACGGATCGAGCTAGCTATATGTATGCGTGTGTGTTTATTTATAGCTTGTAATCAGTCATTTGTAATGGGTGAAGAAATACATGAGAAAAGGGCCAACGTTTGGTGCCGCAAAGGCTTCTCTGCGTGTGTTCTTCCTCCTTGAGTTTTTCCCACGAAAGTGTGATCTGTGTCCATTGTGATTGCGTGGGTATTTAGCTGGGCCAACAAACTGTTGCTTTCACTTCTTTATTGGCCATTCCAAAGTACATTAGTGGAAATGAACACTTGATTTTGTTTTAGAGAAAGTCATTACGGACATTGTTCAATGATAAGGTGAAATGTCTGGTTGAGGAGCTTTTATGTGTCGATGAATCATGAAGGTTTGTTTTGATTTTTTCTCCATTTTTCTATTTCTATTAGTTTCTTCTTATATTTCTTCCCCCAAGCATGCTGCATGCGTAGTTCCCTTTATATCTTAGTGAATGGTTGTATGCTGTGGGTTTGTAGTACATGGCTGCACCTCAACCTACATTTTACAGACTAGCTTCTTATATATAAGGACCTCACAATTGGCAAGTGCTTTTTTTGGCAACACTTGACCTTTTTTTTTTCTAAGGATGATATCCTTGCTATCACCTAGTATAATGCAGTAGCCAGTAGCATCTCATGTTTGTCTACAGTATTTTTAACTTTTCATTTTATTTATAGAAGGGAACCTTATCGGGATAGATGGCTTTACTGCACTGCTTAGTGAATTAAAGTGTATAGAACATTTATGGTTTAACTTCATGCTAGTAGGTGTAAGGCATGGTTTTAATTTTTAAATTACTTGAAAATCATTTTGGTGCACAATCTACCAGGGTTTATGTTAACCGTAAGGGTTTACTGGCTTTTGAATTGTATGTTCATATTGTTGATCCAAATAGCTTTTTCAGTCAGACAATATTAAAATAACATATTTTCTTTTGAAGGCTGTTGATATGCATGTTGACATCTGGATTGCTTCATGCAAGGTTTTATGCTTATTGATGAAGGATATATTTAAAACCCATTAGTTCACAAATTAAGCATCCCTCATACCGAGGTTGTGAATTATAATATTTAGTATGGCTTACTGCACTAAGCAGGTGATTTTCATAATTCTATATCTTGTCCTTCGATGCATGTTTATTGATAAAGCTATTCCTTTCATCTTGCATGAAATTTTTGTTTTCCTTCATGACTACTTGTGTTTTTTGTTCTCACTAGGAGTTAGTGAATAAACTTTTCTTTGATTGCTGTCGGAGCAGAGAGAAAAGAGGGTGGCGCACATCGAAGGCACTCGCAGTAAGAGGCAGACACTAAGCAAGCTAAATTGTGAGTTTGATAGATTTTGTGCCCATTGCTATCACTTTGAATAATTATGTTAATTTTTGGAATTTCATGTTCATGAAATACAATTCTGATAACTACGTATGAACTGTGATTGGAATGGGCCTTTGACATGCTACTCTCAAGCTAATTGCCAATCCTTGTGTGTTCAAGCCTACATTGTAAATGTAGAGGTTCAATGGCTTGTGTGTTTGCAAGGTGCATTTGGTGAAGATCGACAAATAGTTGTTGATACTGCATTTTCATGTTATGCATTTGTGTGATGCACCTTATGGTGTTTTGCTATTTAAGTGATCAACATAATTAAGTTAAAAAGTGTTATTTAACAATGTAGCCATTCAGTGGCTTGTGAGTCTGCAAGGTGCATTTGGTGAAGATCGGGACATAGCTGCACATACTAATATTCATATTATAATAAGCCTGACCTCCCTCATGGTATGTTACTGTTTAAGTAATATTGTGTTACTATTTAAGTAATCGACACAAACAAGTGCTATTAAACAGGACATGTAGACTTCAAATGTGCATATACTGAATATCTATATATATTTGAATAGAGGTGTGGTTGGTCATTAGTGTATTGGCTATGGCAGCTGGGAATCTGGAATTACAAATGCAATGCAACAAGTCAAAGTTATCTAGCTCTTTAAGTCCAAGTCTTAATTAGAAGGAACTTGACATTTGGCATACATGTGTGATTGTTTGCCATCTATAAGTTTAGCAAATCCCTAAATGAACAGTTGCACACTAGGTGCACATCTGAATCCGCATCACACTTCATTGGTGAATATGTCGAATCTTATGTTTTCTGCCTTCATTTAAAGGATGAATTAACTTGCATAGATGGCAAGACGTTATACCAAGTGTTCAAGATGCTATATATTAAATTATCAATAAACCTTGAAGATTCATGTCATTGCACTTTTATCCTTTTGTTTTCATGCTCAGAGGTCTCGTGTTCGAAAGCTACAATATATTGTAGAGCTCGAGAGAAGGGTTCAAGCCTTACAGATCATTTCAACGACCCAGATCAGTCTTTTCATGCAGAAGTTAGCGTGACCTTAAACATGCATGGAAATGCTCAATTTATTTAATATTTGCAGACAAAAGGGATAGAAGTCCCTACTGAAATGGATTTTCTTAGTCAACAAAATAACATGTCAAACCTGGAGAACAAAGCCTTGAAACGATGGCTTGAGTCTATCTCAGGAGCAACTAATTAAATGATGTAAGTATTTGTATGCTCTGCTCTCTTCTATATTATTTTCCAATGTAAGTAATTTTTGTCGTGGGGCTTTCTTCTACCATTATCCTAATTAACTCTCTATGTTTTAACTTTGATAATTAGGTTCTCTTATTTTGCATAGTTTGCAATCAGGCTACTTTCATCTCTACATTAGTTTGGTGAAAATTATTTGTTTCAGAAATCATGTTGTAGATAAAAAATCTTTATGATGGACAAGAAAATATGAGATTAAGTTCAGTCTGTTGTTGCAGATTTGTGTTATTACAAATTGAAGAGCTTTTGCTACATGGCGTACTATTTACTTATGTTGCATAAATTATTTCTTTTACATGATTTGTTATTTATCACCATTAGTTGTAAGATCTAATTGCTTGTATTCACATGAGAATGGAGCTTTTGATATAAGGAGTTCATGTTTTCATTAAGCTATTCATATTTCCTACTACTTATAATCAAGCAAAGATATGGTGAGATATTGGCATATCTTTAGCTCCTTCTCTATCTACTAATATAAAAGGGGAGTTTATCTGTGGTCCTTCACCCCCATGCATGCAACACGCTCCTTCCATCCCCACATCGCATGTTTCTAGGGAAAATTGTTGTTCTCACGTTAGCTGATATATTTTGGCACTCATGTGAAGTAGAGCAATTTCTTAACATAGATCAATACCTTTTTATCTTAAGTATCCTCCATTTGATATCCTCACTGCAAGCATCACAGTGCAAGTCGTCAGCACGACAACCATTTCCTGGTACCTTGATCATATGAACAAAATTTTTATAAAATAAAACACAGCTAAATATATAAATAAAAAATGGTAAACAACTAAGCAGCATATTTGTAGCAAGCGATTACATAAATACCATGTCCTCTTCTGATATAATCTTCTTTTATGTCCTCCTCCACATCATCTTTGTTGGCCTCCTCACCCTTCACTGGTGACGGCGGCAACTGCGCTGGTGATGGGCTTAGTAGCACCGCCTTCTTCACAGTCCTCCTCTCGACGATCTCCACTACCATCGTCGGGTCCTCCACCACCTTTCGGCCCCTCACGACCACCGTGTTGGTCCAAGAATCCACGCTCACCTCCTCAACCCCTTAATCGCGCAAGAAACACAAAGAGCTCAATTGAACGATTCCACAAATAATCAAAGAAAGATATACCAATAACTAATTCTCATCCACTTAATATTACCCTCAAGGCATTGCACACACAGGCGCACCTTCCTGGCGCAGTCGACGCAGTGCACCAGCACGCTTATCACCACCTCCTCCGCCGGTGCATCACGGCCACCATTCTTGGGTGCCTTGTCTTGCTTCTTCTCTAGGATAGCTTTAGTGCCCATCGGAGCACCAGCCACTGCCGTCTTCTTTGTCCTCCACTGCAACACCGAAATGAGAAAAAAACTACAAATGATACAAGGAAATCAAGAGAAATCACTTGGGAGAGAGAAGGTTGCACTACTACAGAAAGCCTCATAGTAGACGCCTCATCACAGACGGTTTTGTGATACCGTCTGTGATGAACACTATTACAGACGGTTGTAATTTGGAGGTCGTCTGTGGTATTTGTGGCGGAAAAAAAGAGTATCACAGACGGTCGGTCTATATTAAGAACCGTCTGTGATAATCCCAGATTATCACAGACGGTTTTAAATAAAAAAACCGTCTGTGATAAGCTGGTTATCACAGACGGTTCTTACTTAAAAACCATCTGTGATAATTCACAGACGGTTTTTAATTAAAAACCGTCTGTGATAATGGCACTAAGGCATTTATTGCGCTGCTCAGACCGCATCTGTCTTCATTTCGATCCAGATCTAGCCACTGCTGCGCACTTTTTCACTCGGGAGGAAGCTAGGCGATTTCAGACCAGTTAATTTGGTGGGAAGAGGCAGAGATTGAGCTTTGAAGATTCATACTTTCCTGGTTGCTCTAATATGGTTAGTAATGAAATTTATTTGTTCTTTAATTGCATTACAATTTAGGTCTAAGTAATCCATGAGTGTTATTGAAGATGGTTAATTTGCAAAATTGTTGGTTATATAATAGCTGTTGTGTTTATAATATGAATTGAGCTAGCAAATTAAGTCTCAATATAATAAATGTGGCCAGTATATATGTAGTAATAATTAGTTAATCTAAATTTTAATACTAAGTTGTTATATATGTACATAACGTAGGACCGAAGCTGGATGTATGCCGCGAGCCGTGTGAGTGAAGAGTACATAATGGCGTGTCTGCTTTTATAAGAGCCGCCAAGGAGGATATGTTGAATAAGGGGGTGGAATATATGTGCTGTCAATGCACTGACTGCGAGAATTTGAAGATGTTTAAGAACCGACGGCAAATTGAAGCGCACTTGATTCGAAGGGGTTTCAAAAAGGATTATACGTGTTGGACCAGTCATGGCGAAGTGAATGATCATATGCCGCCGGATGACATCGCCGGTGAAGTGAATGATATGCCGCCGGATGACATCACCGGTGAAGTCAATGACATGCCGCCGGATGATGTCGATTGTCGTTTGGATTCGGATAGGTTGCACGATGATAATCTGGATCAGATGCTTCGCGATGTAGAAGAGAACTATGATGAGAGAGAGTATGTTAAATTCCGGGGCTTGATGGAGGACTCGGAGAAACTTTTGTACACAGGCTGCAAGTACACGAGGTTGTCGGCCGTGCTTGAATTGTTGAAATTGAAGGCAAGCAACGGTTGGTCTGACAAGAGTTTCACGGCGCTGCTAGGTCTTTTAGCGGATATGCTTCTAGAGGGAAATGAGTTGCCTAAAACCACGTATAAAGCCAAGAAGGTTCTTTGTCCGTTGGGAATGGAAGTAGAAAGAATACATGTATGCCCGAACGACTGTATCATCTACCGTAAAGAGTATGCAAACATGCAGGTATGGCGAGGGAACAGAGGCGAAGAAAGGACCTCCTGCTAAGGTTGCATGGTATTTTCCTATAATTCCCCGTTTGAAAAGGTTTTTTTGCAAATCCAAAGGAGGTAAAACTGCTGCATTGGCACTCGGAGGAGCGCAAGAAGGATGGAATGCTAAGACACATTGCTGATTCCGCGTAGTGGAGAAACATCGATAGGAGTTTTGCAGACTTCGGTGCAGAACCAAGGAATATAAGATTTGGACTGAGTACAGATGGAATGAATCCTTTTAGTAGCATGAGCAGTTGACATAGCACATGGCCCGTGACTCTCTGCATCCATAACCTTCCTCCTTGGTTGTGTATGAAGCAAAAGTATATTTTGCTGTCGATACTTATCCAAGGGCCAAAACAACCTGCGAATGATATTGATGTATTCCTAGCACCGTTGGTGGAAGATCTAAAAGTACTGTGGAACGAAGGGGTACAGGTATGGGATGCATACAAACGAGAGAACTTCACTCTGCGCTCCTTATTGTTCTGCACCATAAATGATTATCCTGCCCTTGGTAACCTATCGGGCCATAGTACAAAAGGTGCCAAAGCTTGTACTCATTGTTTAGATGGTACCGAGAGTAAGTGGATGAACCACTCACGCAAAACCGTCTACATGCGTCACCGCCGGTTCCTTCGGAGGGCTCACCCATACCGCAAGATGAAGAAACAATTTGACGGAGAGAAGGAAGACGGTTCAGCTCCAAGGCATTTAAGGGGACACGAGGTTTATGATATGGTTAAGGATTTAGATGTTGTCCTTGGAAAGAGACGCAAATTGAGGGCTCATGAGAAGAACACCTGGAAGAAGAGATCAATATTTTGGGACTTACCTTATTGGGAGTACCTAGATGTTCGACACTGCATTGACGTCATGCACGTAGAAAAGAATGTATGCGATACCTGATTGGTCTCTTCTCAACATCCGTGATAAAACAAAGGACGGCGCCAACGCACGGCTTGACTTGGTGACATGGACATCGGGCCCGAGTTAGCACCGACAAGCACCGATAATGGACGAACGTACCTTCCCCTGCGTGTTACACTCTGCCCAAGGCTGAAAAACAGAATCGCGCTGCTTGCATGGTGTCAAAGTTCCGTCTGGTTACTCCGGCAACGTGAAGAAACTTGTTTCGATGCAAGATTTGAAGTTAAATGGCATGAAGTATCATGATTGTCATGTGCTGATGACACAGATGCTCCCTATTGCAATTAGAAATATTTTGCCGATCAAAGTCCAAGAGACAATCATGAGGCTATATTATTTCTTTAACACAATTGCTCAGAAGGTCATCGATCCCGAAGGACTAGATGCTCTGCAGGACGAGGTGGTGATGACTCTATGTCACCTTGAAATGTATTTCCCTCCTTCGTTTTTCGATATCATGGTCCATCTCATTGTTCACGTTGTGTGGGAGATAAAAATGTGCGGGCCTGTATTCCTACGTAGCATGTACCCATTTGAGAGGTTCATGAGAATTCTCAAGTCCTACGTACGGAATCGTTCTCGGCCGGAGGGCAGCATCGTCGAAGGTTATGCAAGCGAAGAGGTCATTGAGTTTTGTGTCGATTATATGGCTCAGATTCAACCGATAGGTGTCTCTCAATCTCATCATGAGGGGAGGCTGAAGGGTCTCGGAACTATCGGAAGGAAAGCAATCACTCCAGATGTGGACACGTATACTCAAGCCCATTTCACGGTGTTGCAACACATGACTGAAGTGGCGCCTTATGTGGACCAGCACAAGGATGTGCTTCGGCAACAGAATCCGGAGTGGACGGATGTTTGGATCATGAGGCATCACAACCATCGGTTCAACCAATGGTTGAAGGAGCAAATCGCTAGGAGCTCGTCGAGTGAGACGCTGACATGGTTGGCAAAAGGGCCGACATTTACAGTTGTGACATGGTAAGGATATGACATAAATGGGTACACATTCTATACGCAGTCTCAGGATGTCAAGAGCACTAACCAGAACAGCGGTGTCCGCATAGATGCATTTAATACCGATGGGTCGAGAAACTCGTACTATGGCTTCATAGAAGAGATTTGGGAGCTCGACTATGTGGTTTTCAAGATCCCCTTATTTCGCTGCCGTTGGGTACATCTCCCACAGGTGAAGGTTGACAAGTACGGTGTCACGACCGTGGACCTCTAACGTGTCGGGTACAAAGACGAACCATTCGTACTCGCCAATCAAGTTGTTCAAGTTTTCTATGTAACCGACCGGCAAATAAGAAACGTCATGTAGTTCTTCATAGAAAAAGGAGAATTGTCGGAGTGGAGAATGTAGTGGACGAGGAGGAATACAATCAATTTGACGAGTTACCTCCTTTTGGAAATGGCATAAGGGTCGAAGATGAACAATGTGACGAAACTAGTTACGTACGCATTGATCATGATGAAGGGCTAATTTTTAAAAGAAATAAGCAAGTACAATAAGAATGTATATGTGAAAATGTGTGACAATTTTGAGATGTATATGTGAAAATGTGTGATGTAGTCAATTTTGAGATGTATATGTGAAAATGTGTGATGTAGTCAATTTTGAGATGTATATGTGAAAATGTGTGATGTAGTCAATTTTGATATGTATATGTGAAAATGTGTGACAACATGTATATGTGAAAATATGTGACAAAATGTATATGATGAAGGGCTAATTTTTAAAGGAAATAAGTAGTGTGATGTATTTGAGAATGACAAAATGTATCAAGAAATACACTGTGTGAATGCAGCTGGTTGGTGTTGTATATGAATGCAGCTGTTTGGTGGTTGATATGAATGTAGCTGTGGTTATTGGTGTTGTCTTAATAACTACAGTCGCAAAGGCTTATCACAGACGGTTCTGAACTTAGAACCGTCTGTGATAACCTCCCTATATATACCCTCTGTCTAGGGTTTTCCGTGTGCGCTGCAGTTATTCGATCTAGATCTAATTAAATCCCGAGCCCGTCATCGCCTCCGCCTCCCCGAGCCTGTCGCCGCCGCCGTCCCCGAGCCCGTCGCCGACCGCCTCCCCTGAGCCCCTCGTCGAGCCCCGATTACCGTCTGCATTGTGAGCACTTTCTGTGATGGACTAGGGTTTTGAGTATTGTGAGTAGTTTCTGTGATGGACTAGGGTTTTGAGCATTGTGAGCATTGTTTACTGCAGTAGCTTAATTAGTTTGCTATTTGGTACATATTACATTGGTACATTGTTTACTGCAGTAGCTTAGTTTAATTTGCTATTTGGTACATATTACATTGGTACCTTGTTTACTGCAGTAGCTTAATTAGTTTGCTATTTGGTACATTGTTTACTGCAGTAGCTTAGTTTAATTTGCTATTTGGTACATACTACATTGGTACATTGTTTACTGCAGTAGCTTAATTAGTTTGCAATTTCGTACATATTACATTGGTACATTGTTTACTGTAGTAGCTTAATTAGTTTGCTATTTGGTACATATTACATTGGTACATTGTTTACTGCAGTAGCTTAATTAGTTTGCTATTTGGTACATTGTTTACTGCAGTAGCTTAGTTTAATTTGCTATTTGGTACATACTACATTGGTACATTGTTTACTGCAGTTGTTTAGTTTACATGGGTACATATTACATTGCTTGTTGTGTTAGTATATAGTATATAGTATATAGTATAGGCACATAACCCCTCTCTCTGTCCACATCACCCCCTCCCTTCTCCCCCTTCCCTCTACTCCTCTCCTCTCTTCCTAACATTGAGTATCATGTTTCACTTTTCTTGCTTCCTCATCTTATCCTAATAGACCCACAAATTGAGCAACATGTCATCCGCGCATTCTTCAACACCATCGCCGGAGGCGTCCGCTCCAACATTAAGACGCCAAGAAAGAGGGCTATCGAAGAAGCCTGAGGGCCGATTGACCATCACAGCGGTGGATGCATCTGGGGTCCCTCTCCTTCCTCACAAAGCAGTAAACGCATTCCGAAGCATGGTTGGAATAGTTGCACGAGAACGAATTGAGATCACATACAATTCGTGGAAGAACGTGCCTGACACTCGGAAACGTGAGATATGGACCGAAATTTTGGCATCGTTCGAGATCCCAGAAGAACACCAAGACGCCGTGCAATGACAAACCTACCTAGCGGCGTGCAAAGCATGGAAGAACTTCAAGAGCACGCTTGTCAGGAAATACGTGGAGACGGACGAAACGCCTTTTCATAAATACCCATTCCTGGAACCACAATGGGAAGAGTTCAAGGCGATGAAGACATCCGAGGATTTCAAAAGTACAAGTACGGCGCACAAGGCCCTCCAGGCAAAAAACACACACCCCCACAGACTTGGCACAGTTGGGTATGCGGGTAAAATACCGCAGTGGAGGAAGGAGGATGACCTGGCAGCTGCACAGGACATCGCCCCGCCATTTTCCAATATCCCGGATGAGCGTGCTTGAAAATGGATTAGAGCAAGGTCATCTACAACGACATCGGGGGACGTCTCCCTTCGAAACTCTACAGACCAGCAAGTGTCCCAGCGCCTGGTAAGATATCGATCGAACTACGTAGCTTGTAATTACTCCATAACTTCGTACGAATTGAAATGACATGTCGTGCTCTTGCAGGAAGAGCTGAGTTTTGAATCTACCTTGAGATCATTCCAGGGAATAAGGGAGAATGATATGCTCTCCGTGGCCCTGGGAAACAAGGAGCACCCGGGTCGTACGAGAGGCCTTGAGCTTTACGTTCCTTGGAAACATGGTTTCCAAGATGACTCCGGAATGTATCGGCGTAGGAAGAGAAACAAAGCCGAGCGTGACGCACAGCTACGAGAAGAGATCAAGGAATCTCTTAGAGAGGAGCTAATGGGTGAGCTGGCTTATGTAATCAGAGATGAGGTGCGGAAACAAACAGAAGTCGCAGCCGCTACCGCCTCCTGTGCTAGCTAGCCCGCACAACCGTCCGAGTAGCTGCGCGTCCAATCCGACGCAAACCCAGGCCAAATTTCCTGTAGACGACATCCTGGTAATAATTATTACCTCTCGAATGCTTGCTCCATTGATATGCCTATCTGAGTAGCTAATTTTGTATCGTTATGTAGGAGCCTACGAAGTGCAGGCTTCAAGTGAGATATGGCTCCATTCCCTTGTACGCTGCTTGGGGCCATGCATATTCGTCTGGTATCGGGGCCATGGTGCATGGTCAAACTTTAGCGCCAGACTTCGCAAAAGTTAATATGGATGGTGTGCATGTCAATTTTGAGGTGGTCCCGCTACCGAAGCCCCCAACGACGAGATCGTGACTCTAGGACAGGCCATTGGAACATTCATCCAGTGGCCCAAAAGCGACATCTCCCTGGAGGCTTCTTCACCGGTGGCAGGACCAGAGCAACATGCATTGGTGCCATCTCCATTACAAGACCAGTCGGTTCCACCACCGGTAACTGCACCGGTGCCATCTCCATTACAAGACCAATCGGTTCCACCACCGGAAACTGCACCGGTGCTATCTCCACGGGTGCTATTCTCGCCAGAGCAACTTGCACCGCTGCTACCTTCAAAGTCGACTACCGTCAAGTCGAAATATAGCCGAGGCAGCAAGGCCAGCAAGGGCAAAGCAAAGAAGACCAATGATGATATACCGTACCTACCTTTGGCCAGCAAATTCGTGCTTGGCGAGCCGTTGCTCGAGCAAAAAGCCCTCGAACGCCTAGCATATAGTTGCATACAATTGCACACGTGGTATATGCAGTAGTCCAATAAGCCAGAGGGAGAACGGACCTCAAGTATCACTGTCAAATTCACGTCGGATGATTTCCACCACAGTCTTCAAGAGTGTATGTTCGTGGTCGCTTTTGAGGATTTATTCGATCTGTTCACGCTCAACGCTCTCGACGTCTCAATCATTCGATGTTGAACGCTGTAAGTGTGGACAATCACAGTCTCCGTTCATGTCATACCGATAAATGTCATATCTAATTTGTTGCTTTCGTGTGTATATATATAGATACATGCTGACTAAAGCTAGATTATCCAACTTATCGGCTGGTTTCTTGGACCCACACTTGGTCGCCAAGGATACCATCGACCGGGATACATCCCTCGTCGAGAGGTACATTGCAGCAGGACTGATGGGTTGCCTCAATAAAGAATATGTACTTATGCCCTTCCATCAGAACTTTCATTGGATTTTAATAGTAATTGTACCAAAATGAAACAAGGTATATTACCTTGATTCCCTAAGTAGGAATAAAATGGACTTCACAGTTGTCAGCCAAGTAATCGATAGGTAAGTACATATTCTCCATACATACCTATGTTGTACTCTTTCTTTCCTTCCGAATGACTAAGGTTAACTTTTTCGAATCACGTAGGGCGTTCGCGATGTACATTGAAATGGGAGGTGACTCGAAGCGTGGGGCCAAAGGCCTGCTGACACATGCTCGAGATTTTAAGGTATTCGCTATTTCACATTAATTAATCCTATGCAACAGCCTCTTGAACTAACACATTCCATTTTTGCAAGTGCCACCAAGAAGAAATGGCAACACATGTGGATACTACGCTTGCCAACATATGGAACTACCCTCGATTCCTCGAGGATCACCAATTCAAGGTTTGTCAATCTTCCCATAATTACTTCATACTTATCACGTTACATATATACGCACATTGATATTCCTATCGACAGTCGCCTACATCCCGTCAACTCCATTGAAACAAATTTGATCTTGGACGGATTCGAGCAGAGTTGGCGTACTTTTTGCTGACTCAAGTCATAAAGCCAGAAGGCCGGTTCCACTCCGCACCATAGATACATAATCAACAAACCTTTTTTAAGTGCAAATGCAGTGTAGATCTTTTGTAATTGTGTATTTGTTAATGGATATTTTATTTCAATTCAATTAATTGATTTGCGAAATGGATGCTTTATGTTTGTGATCAAATGAAGTGCGTTGTCAATTGGATGTTTTATGTCTGTGAAATGAATTGAGATGTGAAATGTATCTGAAATGAAATGAGATGTGTGAATTGTGTGTTTTATGTCTGTGATTATCTGCTTATTTCAGAGGGCATGGCTAGCATTTCCTGAGGCTAGCCAATAAACAGAAATAGATTTAGATTTTGGAGGAAGGAATATCACGGACGGTTTTTAAGTAAAAATCGTCTGTGATATGAATCACAGACGGTTTTTATTAATATGAATCACAGACGGTTTTTAATAAAAACCGTCTGTGATATGTGATAATCACAGACGGTTTTTAATGAAAAACCGTCTGTGATATCTGATAATCACAGACGGTTTTAAAACCGTCTGCGATAACCTTGGATTATCACTGACCCATAAATTTAGACGGTTCAGAAAACCGTCTGTGATGACGTTTTTGAACCGTCTATAATGTGGTTTTCTGTAGTAGTGTTGGGTGCTTAATTTTGACTTCGAGCCTTCCATACCTTGGCCATATGTACTATTGTGTTAAGTGAAATCACTTGGGAGAAAAGAGAAATCACGAACTCTTTGCTGTTTAATTGGAGTTGGAGTTGGGATAATTGTATTACTATTGCTAATTCTTGCATTCCAAAATATTCCAATGTTAAGTCTCCCAATTATTCTTGAAGCCTATCGTTTATCTGTACGCCAAAAATCGTGTACTTAACATCCTCAAATATCAAAACTAGTGCAAATCACATCTTAGATTTGATTTCATGGTCAGTTTTTGCCATGTATGTTTCAACATCATCAACTTTGCCATTTGGTGAAAACATGGCATACTAGTTGAACTAGCCCACATATCAGTGATACACAGAGAATGATCCGAAGGTTCGAGCTAGTTAGAATTAATTAGTCTCTTACTGAAATACATGCGTATATGTATGACACCAATGCCCGATTGAGTTAAGCACCAATCAGAACTCTGCTCCACAGCGATTGAGTACCATTCGAGGCGATACGAGATTGTACAAGCATAGTCGTGAACCTTAGATCGGATCTTGGCCATATGCTTAGATCTAATCGAGTTTACTCCTTAACCTCTAGGTCCAAATGGATTGAATACAGCTAAACTGATGGGCTGCCGCATGCATACCCTAAAGCATTAGTCTTATAAGTGGTATTGGATCTTCTTCCTCTAGAAGACTAGTCCAATAGATGAGGTCTCTCTCATACTTATAAGTTGTGCTTTTTTCTCCCCACAACCGATGTGGAACTATTCACAACATTCTCTCCCTCACACATTAGGTGTGCACTTCTGCCCAACAACTATGAAGTTCAAAGAGATGTTAAATGCCTAGGCTCTAATACCTATTGTTAGATTAGACCGTGCCTGTATACCTATGTCCAACCGGGCTTACTCCCTGGGCTCCAGGTCCAAATAGGTTGAACACAACTAAACCCATGGGTTGTCGTATGCACGCCCTAAAGAATTAGCCTTATAAGTAGTATTGGGCTTTCTCCCCTAAAAGACTAGTCCAATTGGTGAGCTCTCCCTCACACTTATAAGTTGTACTTTTCTTCTTCTCGCAACTGATGTGGAACTATTCCTAATATTCTCCCCCTCACACATTGGGTGTACACTCCTGCCCCGACAACCATGAAGTTAAAGGAGATTTTAGGCGCTGGACTCTGATTGATGAGGGGATTTGGTCCAATCTTCTAATGAGAATGATACCTCGATTGATTGATATGACGTTGACAATGAGGCTACTTGACTGAAACAACCAAATTTATCCTGCAATCGCTACACCACAGTCTTGTCATTACCAACCATGCCAAGAACATGGTTGACCTGAACACGAGGTTCAATTCCTGCAAGCAATCAAAGAACAAGCAAAAATAGGATAAAGAGCAATTTGAATATTAGGAATATCAATGAGAAACACAAAGAGTTGAGGCCTGCAATCGCAGTTGTTAGTCTAGTCGATACAAGAACACACGACAAAGTTTCACGGTGAAAACTAATCTAAACAAGCCTACATTACATGGCCAATTCGACCTCTATTTATAGAGCATGTAGGCCCTTGGCACATGAAAACTGATTAATACATGGAAACTAAGCAAATTATATATGATTCTATCTCTAATTCTAAAACTGAATGATTATTTTGCTGATTCGGACGCATACAAAAGAAATTTAGGAATGGGGCTAGATCCATTGGAAAGAGGACGAGATAATCTTTCTATGCTATACTCACACTTTCCAAATGGACTCTGGATGCAAATTCTATGCGCGTTTGAAGTCGGTCTTGTCAAGTTGAATCAACGCTGAATAGTTTTAGCGATTGCAGTGTGCACAGAAGGTATTTGGATATGGGGCTGGATCCATTGGAAAGAGGACAAGATAAGATTTTCATCAAGTACTCACACATCCCAAACGGAATCTGGATGCAAATTTGTAGGACCGAAATGGCAACAGAGGGGGGCTGAATGGTGCCTTCAAACCTCCCCTAGTATTCACACAACCTTCTTCTCCGATAGCTATAAGAACTATGAAGCAAGAGGATGAATGCTCACTGGAAACCAAGAGATCAAACAGAAAAAATGGAAGAACAACAGACGCTTTGCCAGACTAGAAGGGAGACAATTCAACAAAAGATTAAGACAGGTGCTCGACCAGAGTCTAGAATTGTCAAACTTTCACTATATAGTTAATCAACTCTCTGCTGTAGTCGAAACGACCGAAGACAGATTTAAAGCAGTCGAGACTCAACAGTAAATAGCAGTCTGACAATGGAAATAAAGCAGTGAGCAAACCAAACTCCGTCGAAAATAGAGAACGACCTCAGGTCATGAGATAACAGGACAGTCGAAGTTTCTCCACTATGTTTGCGACAAAAGGCATGGTCGACAAGAAAACAAAGGAGATGAGGAATCGCACGACCACTTGATCCAATTTGGGAACAATTTTGATTCACTGATCATTTGGTCATGAGATTTCAAGTCTAGTAAGAATACATCCTCAGACTGAGAAAACACCAAGAAAATACGACTTCTCTCTGCTGAGCATGAACCAGAAGGAACAGTGGAAGTCAGAACAGAGGAGATCAAGGGTGCACGACCATTTGGCTAAACAAGCGATCGAAAAAGTCTGCTCTTGGGAAGATCTAGCCAAGATGGCCTTGAGAATTAATCCCAGTTCAGAGCCAGACAAACCCTAGGCTTCCCGAACAAGAATGCAATTCAAAAATAGTACAAGGTAGAGCAAACCAAATAGCCGACCTCACAGACAGTAAAGAACCAAAGATGAAGCAGATAAAACATGAACATGCCAATTAAACATCACATCGACAAGATAATTCAGATAGAAGTAGAGAGATGAATGATTGCATATGGAGGTTTCTACAGCCACTCCATCTGGAGGTACACGAGCATCCTTGCTCTACCTAGAGAAGACCCACACAAAATAGAAATGAAAACAGAGAGCAACTCAGGAATGACCACATCGAGCACCTGAGCTCTACCACTTCAATTTACAGCCCTCGACTACCGGAGGGGGAAACCCGTAAACCCCCAACCTAACACCGGGTTTTCACCACAGACATCCGAGCGACAACCCGCTAAGACTGCCTATTACACAGTGCTTTTCCAGTGCTTTAACTAGAGACTAGCTTCCTTTGCAGCTTTCCGCATTTCTCCAAAATGCCATTCTACCGCCTTCCCGAAAGCTTCCTCCTCTTCTCGCTGTCCAAACCTAGCAACCACCTTGCAAGCTTCATCGTCTTCGGCATCTCCCGACCGCTCTCGACCTCAGCACCGCCTGTGCCTAGTTCGGCCATCCCATGCCTCGCCACAACTTAGCCTCAAAGTCTTGGAACCATCACAGACAGTAAAACATTACATAGCACCGCTCGAAACACTGTAATCATATATTAGCATCAGTGAAAAGTACTCAAAGCATACTCCTCCATAGTTGTATACCCATTACAACCGGTTTGACCCGAGCTACGACCGCATCTGACTACAATTCGACCATGTTGGACCGCCTCACAATGTGGTCGAAGTCCGCCGACTTCCCACGTGGTCGTGGTCGAAGTCTGCAGTCTTCGTTGTGTGTTCGAAATCGAAGTCTGCCGACTTCGCAGTGTTTGAAACCGAAGTCTCCCGACTTCGCAGCGTGATCGAAGTTGATGACTGCGACTTCACAGTGTAGTCAGAGTCCCTGCCTCCAACTTCGTCTTTCGAGCGCAGTCAAAGTCTGCAGACTTCACAGTGTAGTCGGAGACCCGACTTTGGCTACTGACCATAGCCAATGCGATCGAAGTCTGCTGACTTCGCGATGTAGTCGAGGACCCTGCCTCCGACTTTCTGACCATGGCTGACGAACGCTCCCGACTTCCGACCACTCTCAAGAGCAAACAACATGGCAGAAAAGGCACAATTCAAACTTTCCAAAACAAATTTCAATTACTCATCACAAACATGTGGTCACCTCCACATGGTATCTCAAAATTCTATGCATGTTTGAAGTCGGTGCTGTCTCCAGAGGCCAAATTGAATTCCAGAATGTGTCTAACTTAGACTCTTACTTGGCTTGAAACTAAAGTGACATGGTGTAGGATCAGATTTGGCAACAGAGGGGGGGGTGAATGGTGCCTTTTTAAAAAACGCCCCCAAAGTATCTACTCAAAATCTCTTCTCACCAATAGCTATATAAGCTATGATGAAGATGATTTATGCTCTCTGGAAAACCATGAAGAACAGCGAAAGAGGACAGAACACTAAAGAAAGGCAGCAGCAGAATTCAAGCACCCGGTCAGACCGCCATGTCAGGGCCGGTCAGACCGCTACATTGCCACCGGTCAGACCGCCAACTAGGGCCCGGTCGGACCGCCATGGTGCCTCTGATCAGACCGCCAACTAGGGCCCGGTCAGACCGCCTGCCTATTTCCGGTCGGACCGCCATTACCAGAGCAGTCTGACCGCTAGGGTTAGCGGTCTGACTGGTCTCGCGAGAGCAGAGCAGTCTGCGGCTGAACTGAAACTCTGAAAATACAGAGACTTGCTCAAATCAAGGAAATTTGTGAATTTCTTCTGTTCTCCTCATGTCAAAAGAGCAAGGACTTGTTCTAAATAGCAGCTAGACCTTAGGAAACAAGAAAACTCATCACAAGAGCAAGAAACAAAGATTTGAGCTGAAATCTGACATTTCAACAAAAGATGAAATTGATTTCCAAATTACTCTTCATTCTCGCATTTTTGCTCATGAAACTTTGTAACTAATAGGGAGATTATCTCAGAAGGAAGAACCACTCTCCAAAACAAGATTCCATCAGTTTCTTCTCACTTCAAACCCTAGATTATTGCAAACAGGGGAAATGCTGAACACAAGAAATGAATGCAAATCAACAACTCTCCTTCTCATATTGACTCAGTACCATGAATGCTTACAGAGGAATGATTACACAGGAGTTCTACCAACTCACTACATCCCCATACGCCGTTGAATATGAGGAAGAACACACAACTGCTCTCGCTACATGTTTCTTCACAGTGAGGAACACACATGCGGAGCTCAGAACACACTCCCTCTGCAGACTGCTTGGCTCACTCGAATACTCTCCAGAATGCCAACTCCATTCACTAAATAGAAGACCTCCCATCCTCTAATAGCAAATCAAGAATTGTCATACTTCTTCCACTCCATGCCTCTCATCCAAATGAGGCAAGGGTCAAACCCTTTCTAGGAAATGGAGGGAAATCACCCACTTGAGTCAAATCTCCAATTTGCCCTTAAGCACCTTCCCGGAAGCTTCCCGCAACCGATACCTTGACTGTCTGGACCTCGACTCCTCCCTGAGTCTACTCCCGGTCCGCTCCGCTGCACACGACTACACCCGGCATCCTGACCGTCTGGACCTCAGCTCCTCCCTGAGCCTAGTCTCAATCCACCTTGCCGCTGCCCGTCGTGTCCACCCGACACTGACCAAGACGTTCGACTCCACCTTAGTCTAGTTCTGGTCTGTTCCGTCGCACACGACCGCAACCGACATCCAACCGTCTGGACCTCTGACTCCTCCCTGAGCCTAGTCTCGGTCCACTCGTCGTTGCCCATCGTGTCCTCCACCGGTAGTTCCAGTTCCGGTTCCTCGTCTCCCGACTCGCAACCACCTTAGCAGACTCAATC
The DNA here is from genome assembly GCA_036346575.1 of Dendrocalamus sinicus. Classification (NCBI taxonomy): domain Eukaryota; kingdom Viridiplantae; phylum Streptophyta; class Magnoliopsida; order Poales; family Poaceae; genus Dendrocalamus; species Dendrocalamus sinicus. The sequence goes on along the minus strand of JAYEVI010000069.1, from coordinate 43,683 downwards.
ATCTTCGTCATCCCTGACCGTCTGGACCTCAATACCTCCTGTGCCTAGTCTCGGTCCTCCTCGCCTCACCATGACCTAGCTCCGAAGTCCTGCAGTCACACAGACAAGCAAACTGTCACATAGCATCGCACGAAATAGCATAATCAACATTAGCATTAATAAAAGGTACTCATCCCTAGAATACCCAAAACAAACTCAAACTCTCTAACACAACCGTCAATTACTCATCACTAACATGGGGACACGTCCACATGGTCTCTCAATCTCCCCCTTGATGAGTATATTGACAAACACAGAAAAAGCGTAAAGTTGAGTTTGTTTGAAAATCATACATGGTCTAAAAGAGAGGCAAAAGATGCAAGACCATGTAGACAAAGGAGCAAAAGAAAAAGCAAGTTTTCCTCAAAAGCTCCCAAAACTCCCAAAAATTTGCTTTTTCTCCAATATTCTCCCCCTTTTGGCAATAGAATCATCAAGATGCAAAAGAGAGAATATAGCATAGTGGCTAAATTTTATTCAATCTAAGCAATTAAAGCCATGAAGATTAACCAAATTGACTTTTGAGAATTACACCAAGCCATAATACAATAAGATGCTATCAAGATCATGACAAGATATGCATAATCAAGCCAAGCCACATAAGTAACAATCTGAATATTAGATAAATTCCTTAGCATACCAAGCCATTCAAGATCAAAGTCTAGCTAGAGATATCCAAAGGTGATGTAAACCATGTCAATAATCTAAGTGGAACAAAGAAGCTAGAATTGAGCCAATTTAGAGTGCTACAAGTCCAAGAATGAATCATTTGTTCAAGCACTTTAGTCTTTTTATATTTAAGCAAATTTAGCACAATGGACATATTTTTCTTTGAAACTCATGGTCGTTTCCAACTAAAATTTTAATCATGTGCTAGATCTCTAGCCTTATGCGACCACTCCAAGCAAGAAGCTTAAGGAGATGATCTTGGTCATCCAAAACTCCCCCTGAGTTCATGCCTAGTGCAATGGCAAGCAGTCTCATGAGAAAGAATTGGTGAGATCAGTTCTTTCGCACATAAAGAGATCTTTTTGCTTTAATTGAATTTAGTTCAAGAACAAGAACTAGCATAGCTCAATCTAAAACTCAATAGAGATTCAAGACTCAACTCAGCCTATTTGACATGGCATAAATCATAAAAGGATAACTAAAGACACACTAGTCTCAAGAGCTAACATGACATGTCTTAATTCAAGTTGTGCATGTAAATCAACTTATCAATGGCAAAGGCTTGACAACACATATAAAATTATGATAAATCTAGCAATTAAACACAGATCATGGCAAGATGTAAAGCATTGTAAACATGTCATATAAGGATAATAGTCAAGGCTCCAAGAAGTTATATTACAATGCAGAATGCTAAAATGCAAGAAAATTCAGTTCCGCCTCAACAAGTGATGCACTTTTAGTTCAAGCTGAGTTATGTTAATATTAAGCTCCAGAAGCTCCCAAATTAACTCCCCCTGAACCAAAGCAATAAAAACAAGAAGCTGGCAAGAAAATCAGAAAAGACAGTCCTTAGACCATAGATAAGATATAGAGGATACCAAGGCTCAGACTGACTCTCATCTACCCCATATGACACTAGGACTATCAATTGCTCTTCTAACACACTAAAGAGCAAACACGTTCCCTGTTTACCCAAGGGTGGCCCTATGTAGGAGCCCAGATTTTACAATCTGGAATCCTCTGTGATTCCACCGCACTATTCCCTAGATCAGTAGATAGTGCTCACAAAATACAGTTCTGATCATCAAAGTACATATCATGCGAAGCGTAAATATAATAGTAGACTTACTCATGGGCCGATTAGGCCGAAATCAATAAAATGCAGCAACGAAAACGAAGCACACAGGTGGGACCCTCAGGACATGCTGTAAGATCGAGGTGGCCGACTAGAGGGGGGTGAATAGGTGGTCTAAAAATTCTCTACAAATTAATACTTGCAATTCAAGACCTTTTCTATTTGCCTAAACCAAGTAAACAATGCGGAAGCTTAAATCAATTTGGTTTAGGTCAAATAGCGCCTATGACAAGCAAATTCGTCTAAGTGCTCTAACAATACTAACCTAGGTCAAGGTTTGCAATCCTAGGTTTACAAGCAATCAAAATATTGCTAAGTAAGTAAATTGCTTGAATGTAAAAAGAGCACAAGAAAACAAACCACAAATGACATGTTCTCTTTTTACCGTGGTGTTCGGAGACTTGCCGGTCTCCCCTAGTCCACGTTGAGGTTAGCCCGAATAAATCGAACCGGCTCCACGAATTAAGCCGAAGCACCTCCAATCCACCAGTGGTAGCTCTTTCCCACTCCGGGTAAGTGAGCTCCGACCTTCACAACTTTGCCGGGTCTTCTCACAAGCTTCTTGAGAAGATCACCGCGCACGACGCCTCCCACGCCGTCTAGGAGTCGGCAAACTCCAAGAGTAATAAGCCAAGTCCCTCACTTGACTCTCACCACGTGCAACAAAGGCACAAGTTCAATCCGGATACAAAGTCCTCCTCTAGATGCAACACATGCACTCTAGATCACCTCTCCTCTCTCACACAAGTGCAACACATGCACAATTGAGTGGAGAGCCTCACTCTAACTCAAGACAACAGAAATGGATCAAGCAACACCCTCTCCAACTGGCCACAAGGGGGTATTTATACCCCACACAAGAAAACTAGCCGTTGGAGCCAAACCCCTAAAAAAATCAGGAAAAACGGAACTACCGCAGTACAAATTGCGGTACTTTCGATTTCCTCGCCAATGGTCAGAAAACTAGCCGTTTCTCAGCAGAAACGGAACTACCGCAGTTCAAATCATGGTACTTCCGTTTTTCCCGAAGCTAAGTCATTCAGAAAGTCGCTCTCTGGAAAAAACGTTCCGCCGGGAAATCGGAACTACCGGAAAATCGGAACTACCAGAAAAATCGGAACTACCGCAGTACAAATTGCGGTACTTCCACAAAAATCGGAACTACCGCAGTACAAATTGCGGTACTTCCGTTTTCCAGTTTTTCAGCACAGGCGACACTCGAAAAAATGGTCATAACTTTTGACTCCGATGTCGGAATTGAGTGATCTTGGACTCTATGGAAAGCTTATTCAGAGGGCTACACAACCCAGCTATTTACATGATCTCAAACACATTAGATCAATGCAGAAAACACAAGACATCCAAAGAGTCACTACCATGGTCTAATGTCAAAGGAAATAGCAACAAATAATTTTAGACCATGCCAAGGGATAATGCATGATCTCCAACTTTTACAAAACATATTTGCAAACTTAGATCATGCTACAAGGATTAGGTACATGGACTTCTCACATTTGCGAAACACATTCGTAAACCTAAGTCACATGTCACAAGGATTATATATGAGCTTCAACCATTTGCAAAACACATTTGCAAATATAAGCCTCATATCACAAAAAATGAAAACATGAACTTCAAACACTTGCAAAACACATTCGCAATGCATAGTCCCATGTTGCAAAGATTCACCACATGAGCTTCAACTATTTGCAAAACACATTCGCAAATATAAGCCTCATGTCGAGATGAGCTAGAGCAAGTGAGGTTTGAGCTATCAATACATGATGAGACTCAAACTACTAGACATGACCCCTATTAATAGTACGGCAACCTACACTAGTAATCCGGTCTTCCAACCAAACACCAAGACTGGTAAAAGACTAGGAACACATCCTTAGCCCTAGCTAGTCATACCTTTTCCTTGGGTCATCGTCTCGATATGCATCAACTCATGATGCACCCTTTCATCAACTCCAACAACACATGATGATCTTCCTTGACTTGATGATCAACACATGATCATCTCATCATGCATCAACTCATGATGTGTTTTCTTCTTTGATGGCCTTCAACACATAAATCCATCTTCTTCTCGATCTTGACTTGATGACCTTCAACACATGAAGTCATCTCAAGTCATTCTCATTTGTAGAACCTAACCTCTGCATCCAACTCATGGAAACCGTTAGTCCACAAAACAATTGTCATCGATTACCAAACTTCACAATTTTGGTAATTCATGACAATCTCAACAAATAATGAGATATGAAATTGATTTGCGAGTATACAATATGTACACAACAAATGTATACTCCAAGATAAGCTTTAAACAAAGCTTACTTATCCGGTTGTCATTAGTCATCCAACCATTAACACATAATGGAGAAGTTAGATGACAACCCGATTGCACATGAGTATATATATATTGCACAAGCTATATATACTCAAGTATGTATTTCAAAGTAATGATCCCAAATATGCATATGAAAGAAGCATGGATCAATACTTATGAAACTCTAAAATATAGAGAGCTCCCCCAAAATGTGTGGATACAAGTGTATATAGTGAAGACATATGCACATATTCATTTTAGACTAATTGAGAAATTCAATCTATATTTTGGATCTAATGAATGCATTTGTAAATGAGAAAGCGATTTCGAATGCATACCTATTTGATTTCACCTTTTCATCCAAATGAGACTAACCAAAGATAAACTCAGATAAACATATTAGTCTCATAAATTCATTTATCATTTTCACCAAAACATTATAAAGTATATGTCATTAATATCATAATGTCATAATGGCATTTGTCATTAACACCAAAACCAACTTAAATGGAGCTTTATCTTTCACATGCCCACAGGCAGCCGACTGGGGGTTCGCGACCTAGCCCTCGACATCTTCTTTGCCACCATGACCAAATAGTGTTGCTGAGGCGTAGTGATCTAATTCCTAATTCTGGATTTATTATGAGAGCGAGTGTGAGCACAAACCACCGTGCTCCACGAGCCAATACACAGAACGCAAATAAATAGTATGCATGGCTTATCAAAGGAGAGGCTCGAGTTATTTTATTGCCATAAATTGCTTTTAGTAGCATTATTATTATTTAATCATAGTGTTATTGTTGCTGCCTAACACTCCACACATCGATTGCCATAATTGACTTGATCCACCGAAGATACTCTTTCTTTACTGATTGCTGTCTAGACTCCAAATAGCGAGTATCATCATTTACTTAATCCACCAAACACACACTTTCTATATTGAGTGTTGTCTAAAACTCCAAACAGCGATTGACATCATTTAATTAATCCACCGATCATACTCTTGCTATATTGATTGCTGTCTAAGACTCCAAACAGCGAGTGACATCATTTATTTTAGATCCACCAATATCTTTTGTATTCTAAATTCCTAACAATCCAATCTTGTGATTGCTATTCATCAACTCTTCACTTCTGACTCTAACAATTATCCATCATAATTATTTTTAAATCCACCGATATCATTTATATCAGGACTTTCTAACAATTCAATCCTTTTTGTTATCAATACCATTATTTGCTTTTCCAATAATCAATCTTATTTTCCATTCTCTTTCTCTAACTAATTCCGTAGTATACATCCACCAGTAACATTATTGATCATGTCTATACTCCAATTATCATATCTCCAAATTCCCAAAAATTCAATTGACTCATCTAGTAATCGATCAAATCCTATGAATCACATTATCGCCAATATCTTCTAAGAATTTATATTAGTTAACAGTGTCGTAATCCAACAAGTACCTTTGCACTCCCTAATTCTCCAAAAATCATTCAAATCATCTATATGGCCTATCTATTCATTTAGACTCCACCAATTTATTTCTCTCAGAATCCACGCTATCGTTTCCTTTTTATGATCGACATGAATCCACCGACAACTTTATGTGTTTACCACAAACAGCCATCTTCTTTTCTTTCGATTCTATTTATTCTTCCTGATATTTTGTTTTGTGAGAAGTATTATCATTATTTAATAATATAATACATAGAAATTTTCTGAGACCTAGCAGTTTTGACCAAAAACATAATGTGTAAGAGAATGCAACAATAATAGCGATCCAGATTCCATCCACCATTACATGGTCTCTACACCATATGCTAGACCTTCAGCGTTATAGCCACTTACATTATCACTGGGATGACACCCAGGGCAACACAAATCAGGGCTCTCCACTGCCCTCCACTTTTCCATTTCCACCCACAAAAAAGTTTTTGAAATAGAACTATACCTGGTTAAGTTCCCATGTCCGCCCTTGACCGTGGGAACGGCTATTCGAATAGTTTTAACTCTGCAGAGTTACCCACAAAAGAAGTTCGCTCATTGCCGGACACGATTCCTTAGTCATGCGGTTGAGCCAACCATCACAGTAACCGGTCAAAGTACCTCGCCCCTTCCATCATCTCACCCTATGGGCCGTTCCTACTTGTGGTGGGTCCCATACATTGTGCAGGATGTTCTCCTTCTGAACGCCTAGCAGCTGGCTACCCACACTGCTAGCACGCCACAGCAGAACCTCACCCTTTATGGATGTCCCATTCAAGCCCGCCACACAGACAGCCACTTGCACTACCTCACCTCCTCCACCGATGATGATGATTTTCAGGGTCCGGTAAATTTACTAGGCCAAGTTGTACTTTACAGACTTGTGGTTGTACTTGTTTTACGTAGGAGGTCATGACAAGATTCAGTTCTTAGGGTTATCTGGGCTGTTCTACCACAAACCACACTCTCGTGCACCCCTGCACCATACCCCCGAACCATCCGCCCAGATAAATAAGCAATTTGAGGTTTTTGGGAGTATAAAATAACCATATCCAACATACACCAGTCATTACCACCATGACTGTCCAACCAATTTTTCTCAAGATTAAAAGTGATGCTTAGGCGCTCTCGCGCCCATGAGTATCTAAGCAATACTAATCATGGAATATAATTACGGACTTATTTTAAAAAGGTTACTATTATAATTTTTGCTAGGGCGACAAGGTTCACAAATTCAAATATTCCAAAGGAGGTATAATATTAATCAAGGTACACAATGGGATATAACTAGAATCTTAAATTAAACATGTATTTACATATAAAATAACAACATGCAGTTTGATAATTTAAATAAAAATAATTTGCAGAAAATGTAGGTTCAACATGATCAAAGTATTGACTCGCCTTGCGCGGTTTACCGCGGTCTTGAGCTTTTGGTCTTTTTCTTCACCTCGATCCTGATCTTGTTTGATCCTTGATTCTTCCAGACTCTAATTTCTAATTACGTGCTAAGCAACTGAATTCAAATAAAGGCAAATAACTCAAAAGATCCATATAAATCCAAATAAACTCAATTTAGTTTCATTATGGGTTAATGGGTGATTCGGTTGGTTTGAGGCAAGGTCGGAGATAGGATACGATGGCTCGATCTTTTCATTAATAATCCTTTTTATTATTCTTATATTCAATAAGGAAGTTTATGAGTGTAGACAGGCATATGGGCAGGTATATGAATTTAGTTGAGTATTAGGTATTGTACTGGTCGAATGTTTGACAAGTAGGGTAAAGGTTCCATAGATGATGTACACGACTTTTAGCTTATCAAATTAAGTCTTATTACTAGTAATTTGACGTGTAGCACTTTATGGGGTTCTAATTAATTAATCGTTTAATTGGTTATATATATATTGATGAGATTATTTCAATGCCTAATAATCTAGGGCTATTATATTGTAGTACCAATTAATATGACCCTTTTAATTTGGAGGTGCTCTGTAAATTAACTGATATTGATATTTTATCCCTTAGCATCTGACATAATTTAATCTTAACTCATTTATGACTGATTGAGCCTGCTTCATATGATTATATCGTGTCATCGTTACAAATTTTAAAGCTGTCGTTTAAGATTTCGTGATCGGTATTATGTTAACGACAGTGCCTATATTTTTAATAGGGTCTACGGTGGATACAAAAATTGTACTCATATATTTATTAGTGGGTTGCATACATGCCATCCACACTTTTCTAACTATTTATTTACATATATTTGCTTAGAAAAGTCTCTATTCTATTTCAAATACTTTTAGTATCTTGTTTAATTCATGCTTCTTTATTGGATATTTTTCACCTTAGAAACCTTTAATTATTGTTTACCAATGTGGAATTATATTTTTGCCACTACCCCTAATTAACTCGTGTTTTAACTTTCATTCCAACTAATTATTTAAGCTTCACCTAATTATTTCCCTTAATCTCTTTAATTGTTCATAGTCTTGTAATTCTACACTTCGATGTATCTCAATTTTAGTTGAGCCCAAGTTAATTATCTTGGCTTCCTTAATTTATTCCCTACATATTTCCAAATTTTCCTTGGCTGAAATGGATTAAGAAAATAAAACAAAATGATAAGAGAAGGGAAAAGGGGCGGCCGGCAAGAATCGAACATGGGACTTGTGGGATTGTCATGCGGCGGTGCTGACCAGCTGGGCGCTCACCCGATTGTGAATAGACGGGGCGTATATATTACATGAGCATTCCATGGTTTGGGGGCAGAGCGGAGGAAAAACAGGGAAGGCCCGAGCGAAACTTGGCCGGCGGTACCGCTGGCGAGTGGCTGCCGGGGTGGCGCCGGAGACTGCTAAAATGGACTCTCCACTGGGTGGGAAAGATGTGGGTGGTGGCGCTTCGATCGGAGCGGCGGCGAGGTGGGCGAGCGACGGCGCGGGGCGACCGGTGGTGAGAGGGACACGAGGCGCCGCCGACCGGGAAGGAGAGGGGAGGGGATAGCGTGCGCACGAGCGGGAGAGAGGCGGATGAAGGCTTAGCGCGTGACCAGCCTAGCCGGGGAGGCACCGGGGGCGCCGACGGCGATGACCAGGGGCGGCATGGGCATGCGCACGGCGCCGGCGATGTGCTGGCGGTAAGGGCCTTGGCCGACGGTCGGGAAATCTTCGGGGCGGCGAGGGGGTGCTCCGGGTGCATGGAATTGGGACGCCTCACACCGAGGGAGAAGCGACGGCGGTGGCGCAGAGGGCAGTGGCGGCCGGCCTTGAAGAAGAAGGCCGAATCAGGGGCTCTCCGGCGCACGGATTTTCGATTAAGCCAGCGGGGAAGCAGGTGAGGCCTAGGGGAACGAACGGGCGCACTCGGTGTTTGGAGGGGGCTCACCGGAGAGCGGAATACGGCAAGAAGGTGGTCGCAGCGTGCAGCCGATCCGGGGGGGCGAGCGGGGAAGCAAGGAAGAGGAAAGGGGAGGCACCGGGGAGCCTAAAGGGGGGTCGGGGCTTCTTATGGACTCGGCGTGGGTGCGCTGTCGAGCTCCTATGGCCAACGACCCTGGGCACAACGCTCGGGACGGGACGGTGAAAGGATGAAGGCACGGCGACGTCGGGGCAGGGCATGGGCGGGGGTGCGGTTCGGTGATGCGCGCGCGACGTGGGCGTAGTGGAGCGTTGTGCGGCGATGGCGACGGGGGCAGGTGCATCTGACGGGCGCACAGGCGAGCGTGGCTGACATGAGCGAAGACATGGAAATAGGGAAGGGGAAAGAAAGAAAAGGGGAGGGAAGAGAGAGGCCAGGGCGGCATGCAGAGGGAAAGGGAGGAGGGCCCAGCGGCAGAGGGAAAATCGGGAGAGAGGGAGGGCAGAGAAAAAGAGAAACCGGGGGGAGAAAAAGGAGAGAGGTGGTGGGGCCGGGCCCACGTGTAAGAATGGGAAAGAGGGAAAAGAATGAGAAATATAAGGGCTCAAGAAAATCTGGAAATTAAAATTTTAAATTGCATTTCTATTTCACATTCGAGATTATTGATTTCAGTTTAATTCAAATCTTGGTTCAAATATCTAGCTACAAAATCTATTATTTCTCTATTTTCTATTTTATTCAGTTTGCCCTCGGATTTTAATTTTGACATTATTTTGTTATGAATTGTATATATATATATATATATCCGTATAAATTTCAAATATTCAACCTTGGATTTTGGTTTAGATTTTTATGGGTATATTCTAATATTCTTTTTAGATTCATTTTATTGACCTGAATTTGAATTCAGGATGTTGGTATTTTTGAATTAATAATCTGTTTTGGCATTTCCTATTTATTATTATTATTTACATGTTCAATTCTTGCACATGGAAATGTTAGTTTGCATGCCCCAAAACTCAAAAGTTTTCAAATAGCTATTCAGAAAAATTTTAAATACCATCAAGATGCACACAAAATTTTTAATTCCTTAATAATTTCAAATACTCAAAATTTTAGGATGTTACACCCAGCCCTTGCTAGAACCTATAAAAAGTGAGTGAGCTCAACCTAGTGAGAAGAGAGACAGCTAATAAGCAGCATCCTAGAACCACAAGATGAGAGGAAGAAATCTAAGCAACTAGACAAGAGAACACTCTAATCTATGTTAGGAGGACTAACCCAAATGCACCCAAATGCAATGCAACAAAATGAGAACAGGAGCACAATATACAGGATAAAACAGTAAAGCACAAAGCTCCCCCTCACTACAGTCCATAAGGACAAACCACCCCAAGCTCTCCCAGCAAGGCTGAAAACCTAGAGTTATCCAAAGGCTTAGTAAAGATATCAGCTAACTGGTAGTCACTCTCCACAAACTGGAGCACTATGTCACCCTTCTCCACATGGTCTCTAAGGAAGTGATATCTAATATCAACATGCTTGGTCCGATAATGCTGCACTGGGTTCTTAGCAATGTTAATAGCAGAAGTGTTATCACAAAGTGTGGAACACTATCTATAACTAACCCAAAATCCCGCAGGGTCGAAGCTATCCAAAGTACCTGGCTACAACAACTAGCAGCAGCAACGTACTCGGCCTCTGCGGTGGACTGTGCAACACCGGACTGCTTCCTAGAAGACCAAGAGACAAAAGAAGTGCCAATGAATTGGCAGGTGCCAGAAGTGCTCTTCCTATCTATCCTACAGCCAGCAAAGTCTGCGTCAGAAAAGGCTCTAAGGGAAAAACAGAAAGAGGAAGAGTACCATATACCATAGTCAATGGTTGCTCGAAGGTACCGAAGGATGCGCTTCACCGCCTGGCGGTGAGATACGCGAAGAGAAGCCTGAAACCGAGCACATAGACACACAGAGAAGTGTATGTCCGGTCTTGAGGCAGTGAGGTACAAGAGGGAGCCAATCATGCTTCTGTAATCTTTTTGATCAATTGGCTCGCCATCCTCATCTGGGTCAAGTGAAGCTGTGGATGCCATTGGAGTCGACACTGGCTTCCCATCACTCTTGTCAAAGCGTCTCAGGAGGTCACGAGTGTACTTGCCCTGATGCAAGAAGGTAACCTCCCGAGTCTGCTTGATCTGGAAGCCAAGGAAGAAGGTCAACTCATCCATCATGCTCATCTCAAACTCGGTGCTCATGACATCCGAGAACTGTGAAACAAGAGCATGAGAGGAGCCGCCAAAGATGATGTCATCCACATAAATCTGGACGAGCAGAAGGTCATTGCCTTGCCTATGAATGAACAAGGTCTTGTCTACCTTACCCATCTCAAACCCATGACTCAATAAATAGGACTTAAGCCTCTCATACCAAGCTTTAGGGGTCTGCTTAAGTCCATACAAGGCTTTGGAAAGCTTATAGACATGGTTTGGGTATTTGGGGTTCTCGAAACCTGGAGGCTGTCTAACATAGACCTCTTCCTCAATAAACCCATTGAGGAAGGCATTCTTGACATCCATCTGGTAAAGCTTGAAGCACTTAGAAGTTGCAAAAGCAAGCAAGATTCTAATGGCCTCTAGCCTAGCTACAGGGGTAAAGGTCTCCTCAAAATCTAGACTCTCAACCTGGGAGAAACCCTGAGCTACTAGTTTAGCCTTGTTTCGAATGACTACCACATCCTCATTTTGCTTGTTTTTGAACACCCACTTGGTACCAATGACATTGTGACCTCTAGGGGGCTCAACAAGTGACCAGACCTTGTTTCTTTCAAAGTTTTCTAACTCCTCATGCATGGCATTGACCCAAGACTCATCAGAAAGAGCATGACTAACATCCTTGGGCTCAAATGAGGCAATGAAGGCAGAGTGGAGACAGAATTGAGACAAACCAGACTTTGAGCGTGTGACGCACTCAAAAAGGTTTCCAATCATCTGCTCGGAAGGATAGTCTTTTTGGATGTTTCGGGGAGGTCCTGGATGAGATGAAGAAGTGGCATCTACCTCATGAGCTGATGAGGTAGGAACAGAGCCACTAGCTCCAAAAGAAGCAGAAGGCATGGGCTGATCTCCTCGAGGTGCAGTGCTGGACGCAGGCACCTCAAGGGGAGGAGGAACTGGATCGGGTAGACAACCCTCATCTCCATCCTCCTCATCAACCACAAACATGGTCTCGGACTGCTCTAAAGAATCTAAGATATCGGGTCTAGTGCCCGGACTAGCCTCATCGAAAGTCACCTCACAGGTCTCTACCATTTTACTAGACTCACAGTTCCAGACCCTATAAGCCCGCGAAGAAGTCGAGTAACCCAGAAAGATCCCATCACAAGAACGTGACTCGAACTTATCTAGGTTCCCAGACTTCAGAATAAAACACTTGCAACCAAACACACAAAAATGAGATACACTGGGCTTTCGCCCATATCTCAACTCATAAGAGGTGGATGCAAGTGTGCCCTGAGAAAAACTCTGTTGGAAACATGGCACGCAGTGGCTATAACCTCAGCCAAAAATTCCTAGGTGTAGAGTACTCATCAAGCATCGTCCAGGCCATCTCGACCAGGGTACAGTTCTTCCTCACCACAACGCCATTTTGCTGAGGGACGTATGGAGAAGAGAACTAGTGCTCCACACCTGTCTCACCGCAAAACATCTCAAAGTAGAATTCTTGAACTCCATGCCATTGTCACTGCGAATCGCTCGTAAGGCACCCGGAAGCTAAATAGAAAGCCTACTAAACAAACCCCGAAAATGGGTAAATGCCTCATCCTTCGAGGCTAAGAAAAACACCCAAGAGTACCTCGAGAAGTCATCGACCACGACAAGAACATACCACTTCCCTCCTGCTGACTACACTCGAGTTGGGCCAACTGTGTCCATATGGAGCAGCTGTCCTCGTGCATCATCATAGTCACTGTGACCGGAGGATGAGAAGCAGCAACCATCTTGCCGTGCCAGCAAGGAGCACAAACTAGATCTTTGACTATCTTGAGTTTAGGTAGACCACGAATGAGATTGTGGCCGCTAACTCGAGTCAAATGGTCAAAACTGATATGACCAAGTCTCCTATGCCAGAAAGTGAGGTCACGGGACTCAGAAGCAACTAAACACCTGAGAGGATCACCAAAAGACTCAATAAAATCAGCACGAAAGATCCTCCCATATCTAGAAATCCCGCAAACCAGACTCCCCGAAGAATCAAGAATTTTGCAAGCATTTTTCTTAAAGCTCACCTGGAAACCGTCATCGGTAAGCTGAGAAATAAAAAGCAAATTGTACTACAGCTTACTCACTAAGGCAACATCTTTTAAAATAAATGAATCATTAACGCACACAGTACCTTTTGCGATGACACGCCCAAACAAAGCGTCTCCAAAGGTGATAGTCTCATCACCTGGAGCACGGGCTAGGGAAGAGAACCAACGGGAGTCTCCGGTCATGTGTCGAGAATGGCTGGAGTCTACAAGCCAAACCTCTCGCTTCCCTGCCCGGCGAGCCTAAGTCAACAAGAGAGTAAAGGCTACTGGGATAAATCAAAAGAGATTTTGGAACCCAATACTGAGTCACACGTCGAACAGAAGAAGTAGTCACACACGACTGACCTCTAACTACCCTACGCTCTCTATCGCTCAAAATGCCAGAAGGCCCACGAGCAGACCTGAAGCTGTTGATGGGTCCGATTACTATGGGAGAGCGAGTCGGAGTATCGGCAACATGCTGATCACGCCGCGAGTAGCTATCTCGACAGGGGAAATGAGATCTACCCTCGAGACAGTGGATATCACGACCAAAGGCATATCGAGGACAAAAACCAGAAAACTCAGAAAAACCAAGTCCTCGATGCTGCCCAAACCCATCAACAGAAGCAACTCTCGACCTTGTTTTGGTCTTAGGTGCACTCAAATCTGGGGCTGACCATGAATACGCCTAAGAGCCTGAACACGATCTCTACGCGCGATCTTGGCGCGCCTGAAGCATCTCTCGACCAAGTGTCCATCCTTCTGACAGAAGGTACAATGGTACTTCACCTTGTGAGAGGTAGAAGTAGCATGATGAGGCTTCGCCTTCTAAGAGATCGAAGCAACAGGTAAAACCACCTTACTGTCAAAGGTCCCTTGGACAAAGCCCGCTGATTTGAATTGAACTTTCTTAGTTCTGGGCTCGACCTTGATCACACCTGCAGCTATGGGTCTAAGAACAGCAGGTGGATTCTTCCTAACATCCTCAGAAAAATCGTATGCTAGACCTTGATTGAATTTGCAAATCTTGGATTAGTCTAGAATAAGATTCAGCTTCTTCTTGCCTCCTACAAACCTCTCAAGAGTGTTCATAAGATACTGACACTCCTGAAAGAGAGAGGTACAAGAAGAGCAGGGGAAGAAGAGACAGCAGAAGGTAAGGGAGTAGAAGAACCAACAGCAGAAGAATGAATGGCATGTGCAAGCACAGCCGCCTCAGAAGGGACAGTCCTACTGCTAGCTATTTAGTTCTTGTCACTAGGCGTCTCTACCCTACCCTTGGGCTTCTCCCACACAACAGCACACACATCACAAGCAGATGGTGACTTCTCTAGTAGGACCTTAGTTAGCTTCACACATTTATCTTCCAAAGCAACGAGTTCAAGTTTTAGTTTTGCACAACTATTGCATGGTGAGCTAACAGGGTCCTTAGTCACATAATGAGCCAATCTATTATTGTGGTCAATCATTTCTTGAAACTTTTTTGAGACAGATTCAAGTTCAGCAGTTAACTTTGGACAGTTGGCGCAAGAAACAATAGGCTCAAGTAATGAAGCATGCAACTCAGCAATTTTATGATCTTCCTTCTTTAGGTTAATCTTCAAATTAATGCAGCTTTCACATGATTCAGGCAGATCTAGAAGCATGGTATAAAGACCTCTAAAAACATTGTCCTTATCCTCACATGAGGTGCAAGAAATAGTCTCAACAGTAGTAGATGAAAGAGCAGCTACCCTACTCATCTCTAGCTCAGCAAGCAGACTAACATTCTCCACCTTAAGTAAATCTAGCTCAGAAGACACACTATCATGAGAGGTCCTTAATTTCTCCATATCACCAAGCAAAGAAGAGCATACATCACATTCGTCACAGGAGGGAGCAGATATAAGTGAAGTAAGCTTCTGTGATAATCTCTCTACTTCCTTCTCCAACTCGCTCCACCTAGCTCTAGATCTAGCATGAAACTTTCCTAACTTAAGAAAAACGTCATAAAGCTGGTCATAAGAGGGATATACCTCATCGGAGTCAGAATAGAGCTCGATGTCACTGATGTCGCCCTTAAGGGCCATGAAGCACATGCCGCTTAAGTTGTCGCCATCCTTGGGCTCTTGATCATCCTTCCCATCGTCGTCACTCCACTCCTCCACCTCACTGAGGTCAATGTCGTCGAAGGTGGTGAGGACGCGGTGGAAGAGCTTATGTGAACACAACGATTAAGCAACGCAAAAGGAAACACACGGATCAGCACTAAAACAAAACTCTAATGGACGAAGACTTAACAAAACGCACAAGAAATAAACAGATTAAACTACGATTTTGGTATTGCAATTTTCGGATTAATGGACGAAAGGACAGAAAACGAATCTAACTACGGGTAAAGAAGTTCTCACCGAGTAAACCTAGAATCCGATAATACATGATACGATGAGGGGTCCCGATCTTCTCAATGAGGAACCGTGGATAGTTGATGCGAAGTAGACGATGTCACTAGTTGAACACTCGCGCCAATGCACGAACCCTCAACTCTTCGGAATATGCCCAAAACACACCGGATAATTGTTCGTCGCGAGACCACAAACGACAAACGCCAAGTCCCCAATTCTCAATGGAACGATAGCTTGACCTTGAATTACAGAATGAACAATGAACGAACAATGTCCCCGCATGAACTCTAGTGTTGAAAGAACAAGCAATAGCTATGTTTCAATCTTATGCATAAAATTGGTCTCTTCCTAAAGGCTGCCAATACAAGGCTTATATAGCCCCTTGGGATGTCCATATGATCCCCAAACCAAGTACAACTCAACCCTATATGGTTTTGGATACGAACTCTCACAAAAAGGAAACTATATTTTTCACCTGTCATATTGTTTCAGTCATAACTTTTTATCTGTGATGAATTTGATGGTGAAACCAGATCCATTGCGTAGCCCTTGAAATTATCTTTCCACTGAGTACAAGAACACCTGAATCGGACTCCGTTTGTGAAAGTTATGGCCTTTTTAGTAACTGTCTGTCAAGCTGTCCCGAACCGAATCCGAATTGAATCCTGAGTTGAATCCGAGTTTGAATTGGGTTGAGCACGTGGGAAGTCCGAATTTGGCTTGAAAATCTTATCCAAAACTTGTAGCTTAAGTATTTGGGCTCCTCCCTTTTGCTCTCCCAAGTCTTCACATGAGTCATACCTAAGAATACATAAAATACTATCATGAGGTAGTATTCCAAGTTCATCATCAATTAAAAGAAACTCCTTAAGAAATAAAAGCACCTATTTGTTTAAACGCTTGGCTCTTGCCCTCGTCATTGGGCCCTCTGGTTCTTGGTTATTCTCATACATGCTTAGAGTGGAAGATATATATATGTAATGGGGATGTCCTCATCAGTATGTGCATGACCACCAATAGGAGAAGATGTATAAGTGTTAGGGATGCCCTCATCATTTACTCTCAAGCTCCTGGTCCAACGGGCGGAACACAACTAAGACCATGGGCTGCTACATGCATGCCCTAAAACATCAGCATTATAAGTGGTATTGAGCCTTTTCCCCCCTAAAGACTAGTCCAATAGGTAAGGTCTCCCTCACACTTATAAGTTGTGCTTTTCTTCTTCCTATAATTGATGTGAGACTATTCCCAATAGTGAGGTCTCCTCTATGGCCGACTCCTGCAAAGTTTGTTCCAATGAGAGGGAAATTCAATGAGCGACGCGATCATCGGGCTGGATTTGGAGCTGGGAGATAGGGTCGAGGTGGTGGTGGTGGAGCCCACGATTCCATTGTGTGGAATCGCAACACTACAGCAAGGGCGAGACCACTATAGGCAGGCTATGGGAGAGGCAATGGCTGTAGCTGCAAATCTGGTTCTGATTCCCCAACTCCACCGGTGCTGAGAGCTCCACACACACACATCATAATAAAACTCCTTAAGCATGAAAGAATCCGCGGCCTAGGAGGTCATCCATGTCCCCAGTTTTCCAAAAAAAGCCCTCTACGTAATCCAAAATCATGCTAACGCCCTTCATTCACGTCCTACGAGCTGTTGTCCATTCGATCGCCCTTTTGGCCAGATCCACCCGTCCACCTATGCATCACTCAGCCCAAACCCAAACCTCCTCACCCCCTTGCATACCCCGCCTTTGACCTCGTCGCCGCCCTCACCACCATCGTAGCCCCCCACTCGCTCCTCTCGTGCACTCTCCCCCTCTCCCACGCCTTCTCCTTTCCCGTGTGCTCCTCCACCTCCTCCACCCTCCTATGACGGCACAAATCGGAACCTTAATTCCACCCCTCCTTCCCCTGCCCCTCGCCCGCTCCCCAGGACCAGAGCCCCAAAGCCGACGACCACCTCTTGCCTCCGTTGCCGTGGCTATCTCACAGTCGTTTTCACGTGCTCCGGTGGCAACAATGTGCCCCCAGTGGAGGGGGAGAGACGCCAGGGCCCTCCCTGCTACTGCTATCAGTGATCCGGTTGGGGGAGCTACTCATGCTGGAGACGGCCAACACCGCGACCATGTTGTTGACGACCACGCTGGCCTGGGCTGGCACATCGCTGCTGCTGCAGCTCGCGCTCATCTCTACCGCCATCTTCGCTGCCGCTGTCAAGTACTCCTTCATCGCTGTGTTCCTCCTCTTCGTCCTTATCGCGCTCTCGTGAGTGACGCAGGTTCCCCCCTTCCTCCTTCGCCTCCTCTCTCTACCTCCCCTGAACTGCGTGAAATTTACATTTTGGTAATACAGGGCTATGGATGATTGTGTTAGTGATATGCCCTAGAGGCAACATGGAGATGTTATATATATATATATATATATATATCACATACTATGTTTATGATGCATTACTTTGTTCCTTGAAATAGACATTATCATTATTGATCAATGAGTATGTGACTTATTCATGAGACTCTTAATGCTAAAATGTTGCTATTTCTAAATGATCCCTGATCATATATCATATGAGAAACAAATATGATTCAAAGATCAGCATATGTATTGATTGATGATCATGTCTCATGGATCATGGTATGGTGATACCAAATCAATAATATGGACATGTGTTAGTGAACATATGTTGGATAGACCCGCCATGAGACACTGCAGAGATTCCATGTGTCATCGCTGGTCTCAAGTAGTGTTTATGTAGAATCCTTAGACTTGAGATCATCATGGTTCCCAACATGCGTAGTAGCCTATTTTGGGACTACTAACCACTACTCAGAATCGGGTAGTCATAAAAGTAGCCTTCGGGTTTGCTATGAAACATGTAGTGGGATGTGAATGATCAAGATAGAATTTGCCCCTCCTTATGGGAGAGATATCTCTGGGCCCCTCGATGTAATGGATTATGAAAGTGCATGGCCATGCCAAGGTGATTGAGGAGTCAATCACGAGTTTATAATCCATCACGGAATCGAGAGAGTGATTGAGCTATTAAGAGGATGACACAGGTCTCGCCTTGAGCTCAATCTATATCGTGAGGCAAAGGGATTCGTATATGAGAACATTACAGGTTCAGCCGATATGATCTTTACGTATACTTTGGGGTTAATATGTCTTACTAGAGGCCGCTATTAACAGGGTGACCGGAAAGGCGTTTCCGGGTCGCGACCAAGTATACATGAACCTATAGGGTCGCACACTTAACGGGTTGGAACACTAATTCGAATGTGATTCGGATGTGGGCCCAATTCGAATAGAGATCCGGATAGACTCCTATTGGGCCTCGGTCCACGAGGCCCAAGTGAGGAGGTCTATATATATGGAGGTGAGGGGCTGAGGGGTGTATGCTTCTGTTAATCCCGAGCCAAACCCTAGCCGCCACCTCCGAGCCAAACCCTAGCCGCTCGCGAGTTGCTGGTACACTCGCGATCGGTGTTCCAGCCCCGGACGTGTGGATACCGGTGGAGGCGCTGCTCGTTGCGGCGTTGATCGGCATCAACAACCTACAGATTGCATCTGCTCGTGGTGTGGTTGATCGCATGGAGGAGACGATCTGTTCGGGACGATTGGCTACTTCCACTACTACCTCGACGCGCGTGGTTGGATCGCCTTCTCCAACTCTTCTTCCGCTGCGCTGCGCGTCTAGTGGTAACGATGTATGATCCCTCCTTAAGCATGATGTCCTTGTGTGCGCGGTAGAAAAGTTTTGTTTTCTGCTTTCGTAGCCTACACGCATTCCTTGAGATTGTGCAATGCTAGAAGACATTTGTGTGTGATCTTTTTCCTACCAGAATACAATTGCATGTTGGACACCTTTTATTGTGTGCAAATTGCGATGTGAGTGCAGATTATCCATAATGACCTTTTGAGTATTACACCAAGCCATAACACAATAGAATGCTATCTAGATCATGACAATTCATGTATAGACAAGCTAAACCAAATAGCTCAGAATCTTAGCTTGTCAAGTCATTCAAGATTATAATCTAGCTAGAGATATCCAAAGATGAGTCAAGCCATGTCCATATTCTAAGTGGAGTCAAGAAGCTAATATTGAGTCAATTTAGAGTGCTATAAGCTCAAGAATGAGACAATTGTTCAAGTACTTGGCATTTTTGTATTTGAGCAAATGTAGCACATTTGACATGATTTTCCTTTTTGAAATACATAGTTGTTCCCTACCAAATTTTTGTGGCATAGCCATGTGCTAGATATCAAGCCTTATGCGACCATTTCAAGCAATAAGCTTAAGAAATGATCTTGGTCATCTAAAACTCCCCCTAAGTTCCTGCCTAGTGCAATGGTAGCAGTCTCATGAGAAAGAATTGGTGAGATCATTTTTTTTGCACAAAAGGGATCATTATGAATTGCTGAATTGTGTTCAAGAACAAAGAGTTAACTTATGCTTCACCAAGAACTAGTATAGCTCAATCTAAAGCTCAACAAAGATTCAAAACTCAACTCAACCTATATGACATGGCATGAATCATACAAGGATAACTAGAGGCAGACTAGTCACAAGATCTAACATGACATGATTTAATTCGGGTTGTACAAATTTTAATCAACTAACATGGTAAAGACTAGACTACACATAAAAGTCATGATAAATCAAGCACCCTAGCACAAATTATGGCAAGATGTAATGCAGTTTAACCATGTCATAACAGGATAATAATCAAGGCTCCATGTGGTTATATTACAATGCAAAAAGCTGAAAATAGCATGAAATGCAGGAAAATCCAGGTCCCCCCTCAGCAAGTGAAGCACTTTTAGTTCAAATTGAGTTATGTCAATATTAAGTTCTAGCAAATCCCAAATGAACTCCCCCTAAACCAAAGCAATAAAACCGAGAAGCTGGCAAAGACAACACAGAACAGGCAGCCCTTGAAGCAAAGAAAAGATACAGAGGATACCAAGACTCAGACTGACTCTCATCTACTCCATATGACTCTAGGGCTATCAGCTGGTCTTCTAACACACTAGGGAGTAAACACGTTCGCTGTCTACCCAAGGGTGGCCCAACCCTCACTAGACCTAAAAGAAGTGAGTGAACTCAACCTAGTGAGAAGAGAAACAGCTAATAAACAGCATCCTAAAATCACAAGATGAGAGAAAGAAGTCTAAGCAACTCAGCGAGAAAACCACTCTAATCTATGCTAGAAGGACTAACCCAATGCAACAGCATGCAATGTAACAGAATAAGAACAGAAGCATATAAGTAATGAGAAACACAACAGCAAGAAACTCCCCCTCACAATAATCCATAAGGACAGACCACCCCAAGCTCTCCTCGCAAGGTCGAAAACCTCGAGCTATCTAAAGGCTTGGTAAAGATATCAACTAACTGGTGGTCACTCTCCACAAGCTGCAGCAGTATATCACCCTTCTCCACATGGTCTCTAAGGAAGTGATATCTAATATCAATGTGCTTGGTTCTAGAGTGCTACATTGGGTTCTTGGCAATGTTAATGGCTGAAGTGTTATCACAAAAGAGTGAAATACTATCTATGGCTAACCCAAAGTCCCGCAAGGTCGAGACCATCCAAAGCACCTGACTACAGCAACTAGCAGCAGCCACATACTCGGCCTCTACGGTGGACTATGCAATACCGGACTGCTTCCTAGAAGACCAGGAGACAAGAGAAGTGTCAATAAATTGGCAAGTGCTAGAAGTGCTCTTCCTATCTATCCTACAGCCAGCAAAGTCTACGTCGCAGTAGGCTCTAAGGAAATGACAGGAAGAAGAAGAGTACCAGATACCATAGTCTATGGTAGCTCGACTGTACCGAAAGATGCATTTCACCGTCTGGCGGTGAGACACACGAGGAGAGGCCTGGAATCAAGCACACAGACATACAGAGAAGCGTATATCTGGCCTCGAGGCCGTGAGGTACAAGGGGGAGCCAATCATACTGCGATATTCCTTTTGATCCACTCGCTCGCTATCCTCATCTGGGTCGAGTGAAGCTGATGATGCCATTGGAGTTGACACCGACTTGCCATCACTCATGTCAAAGCGCCTCAGGAGGTCTCGAGTGTACTTGCCACCCTCCTAAGTCTGCTTGATCTGAAAGCCAAGGAAGAAACTCAACTCACACATCATGCTCATCTCAAACTCTGTGCTCATGACATCAGAGAACTAAAAACAAGAGCATGAGAAGAGCCACCAAAGATAATGTCATCCATATAGATTTGGACAAGTAGAAAGTCATTGCTATGCCTACGAATGAATAAGGTCTTGTCTACTTTACCCATCTCAAACCTATGACTCAACAAATAGGTCTTGAACCTCTCATACCAAGCTCTAGGGGCTTGCTTAAGTCCATACAGGGCTTTGGAAAGCTTGTAGACATGGTTGGGTATTTGGGGTTCTCGAAACCTGGAGGCTGTCTAACATAGACCTCTTCCTCAATAAACCCATTGAGGAAGGCACTTTTGACATCCATCTGGTATAGCTTGAAGCCCTTAAACGATGCGAATGCAAGCAAGATCCTAATGGCCTCTAGCCTAGCTACAGGAAAAAGGTCTCCTCAAATCTAAACCCTCAACCTGGGAGAAACCCTGAGCCACCAATCTAGCCTTGTTTCGAATGACAAACCCATCCTCACTCTGCTTGTTTTTCAACACCCACTTGGTACCTATGACATTATGACCTCTAGGGGGCTCAACAAGCGACCAGAACTTGTTCCTCTCAAAGTTCTCTAACTCCTCATACATAGCATTGACCCAAGACTCGTCAGAAAGAGCATGACAGACATCCTTGGGCTCGAAAGAGGCGACAAAGGTAGAATGAAGACAAAAGTGAGACAAGCCAGATTTTGAGTGTGTGACACGCTCAAAGAGATCTCCAATCATCTGCTCTGAAGGATGATATTTTTGGATAGGATGGGAAGGTCTTGGATGAGACAAAGAAGTGGCCTCTACCTCATGAGCTGACGAGGTAGGAACAGAGCCACTAGCTCCAGAAGAAGTGGAAGGAATAGGATGATCTCCTAGAGGTGCGGTGGTAGAACCAGGCTTTTCAAGAGAAGGAGGAACTGGATCAGGTAAACAACCCTCATCTCCATCCTCCTCATCATCCACAAAGATGGTCTCGAACTGCTCTACAGAACCTGAGATGTCGGGCCTAGTCTTCGGATTGGCCTCATCGAAAATCACCTCACAGGTCTCCACCAATTTGCTAGACTCGCAGTTCCAGACCCTATAAGCCCGCGAAGAAGTCAAGTAACCAAGAAAGATCCCATCACAAGATTGTGACTCGAACTTATCTAGGTTCCCAGACTTCAAGATAAAACACTTACAACCAAACACTCAAAAATGAAAAACACTGGGCTTTCGTCCATATCTAAACTCATAAGAAGTGTGATACAAGTGTGCCCTTAGAAAAACTCTGTTCGAAACATGGCACGCGGTGGCTATAGCCTCAGCCCAAAACTTCCTAGGTGTGGAGTACTCATCAAGCATTGTCCTGGGCATCTTAACCAGAGTATGGTTCTTCCTCTCCACAACGCCATTTTGCTGGGGGGACGTGCGGAGAAGAGAACTGATGCTTTACCCCTATCTCATTGCAAAACTTCTCAAAGTAGGAATTCCTGAATTCTGTGCCATTGTCACTGTGGATCGCTCGTAAGTCACCCGGGAGCTCGACAGAAAGCCTACTAAAAAGACCCCAAAAATGATTGAACGTCTCATCCTTCGAGGTTAGGAAAAATACCCAAGAATACCTCCAAAAATCATCGACCATGACAAAAACGTACCACATCCCTCTTGCAAACTGCACTCTAGCTGGACCAACTGTGTCCATGTAAGAAGCTGTCCTAGTGCATCGGTCATAGTCATAGTGACTGGAGGATGAGAAGCAGCAACCATCTTGCCATGCCGGTAAGGAGCACAAACTAAGTCTTTGACCATCTTGAGTTTGGGTAGACCACGAATGAGATCGTAGCCGCTAACTCGAGTCAAATGATCAAAGCCAATGTGACCAAGTCTCCTATGCCAGATGGAAAGATCACGGGACTCTGAAGCAACTAAACACTTGAGAGGATCACCAAAAGACTCAACAAAATCAGCACGAAAGATCCTTCCATATCTAGAGATCCCACAAACAAGACTCCCCGAAGAATCAAGAAATTTGCAAGCGTTTTCTTAAAACTTACCTCGAAATCGTCATCGGTAAGCTGAGAAACTAAAAGCAAATTGTACTGTAGCTTACTCACTAAGGCAACATCTTTAAGAATGAAAGAGTCATTAATGCGCATAGTACCCTTTGCGATGACTCAACCAGACGAGGCGTCTCCGAAGGTGATAGCCTCATCACCTGGAGCTCGGACTAGGGAAGAGAACTAATGGGAGTTTTCGGTCATGTGTCAAGAACAGCCAGAGTCTATGAGCCACACCTCTCTCTTCCCAGCCCGACGAACCTGAGTCAACAGGAGAGAGATATCTGCAGCTCAGTACTGGGATAAATCAGAATAGATTTTGGTACCCAATACTGAGTCACACGACGAGCAGAAGAAGTAGTCAAACACGACTGACCTCTAACTACCCTACACTCTCCGTCGCTCAAAAAACCAGAAGGTCTACGAGCAGATCCGAAGTTGTTGCCGAGTCCGACCGCTATAGAAGAGCGAGTTTGATTGACAGCAACAGACTGATCACGCCGCAGAAAGCTGTCTCGATGGGGGAAATGAGATCTATCCTCAGAACGGCTGATAAACTGACCAGAGGTGACCCGAGGACAAAAATCTTAATCAAGAAAACCAAGTCCTCAATGCTGCCTAAACACTTCAATAGAATTGATCTTAGACTTCGTGTTGGTCTTAGGTGCACTCAGAGTCTAGGGCTGACCCTTAATACGCCTAAGGGCGCGAACACGATCTTTCTACGCGATCTTGGCGCGCTTGAAGCATCTCTCAATTTTATGTCCATCTTTTTGACAGAAGGTACAATGATACTTCACCTTCTGGGAGGTAGAAGTAGCATGATGGGGCTTGACCTTCAGAGAGCTCGAAGTGACAAGTGATACCACCTTGCTGTCAGAAATCCCTTGGACAAAACCTGCAGATTTGAACTCAACCTTTTTGGTTTTGGGCTTGACCTTGATCACACCTGTTGCTATGGGTCTGAGAACACAGATGAATGCTTCCTAGCATCTTCTAAGAAATGATATCCTAGACCTTGATTGAACTTGTAGATCTTGGATTTGTCTAGAATAAGATTTAGCTTCTTCTTACCTCCAACAAATCTCTCAAGAGTATTCATAAGATACTAACACTCCTGAAAAAGAGAGGTGCAAGAAGAGCAGGGGGAAGAAGAGACAATAGGAGGAGAGGAAGAAGAACCAACAGCAGAAGAACGAATGACATGTGCATGTCTCTCCTTGAGCACAGCAGCCTCAACTTTAAGGGCTTCGCATGACGCACAGGAGGTAGTCCTACTTCTAACCATTTGGTCTTTGTGGCTAAGCGTCTCTACCATTTCCTTAGACTTCTTCCCCGCCACAGCACACACAAAACAGTCAGATTGTGACTTCTCTAGAAGGTCCTTAGTTAGCTTCATACATTTATCATTCAAAGCAATGAGTTCAGATTTTCGTTGTTCACTGTTATTGCATGGTGAGCTAATAGGGTCCTTAGTCGCATATTGAGCCATTTTGTTATTGTGGTCAATCATTTCTTGAAATAGTTTTGAGACAGATTCAAGCTCAGCAGTTAATTTTGGGCAGTTGGTACAAGAAATAATGGGCTCAAGCAAGGAAGCATGTAATTCAACAATTTTATGATATGCCTTCTTTAGGTTAATCTTCAAATTATTACAGCTTTCACATGTTTCAGGCAGATCAAGAAGTATAGTGTAAAGACCTCTAAAAGCATTGTCCTTAACCTCACATGAGGTGCAAGATATAGTCTCAACAGTAGTAGATGAAAGAGAAGCTACCCTAGTCATTTCTAATTCAGCAAGCAGACTAACATTCTCTACCTTAAGCAAGTCAAGCTCAAAAATCATACTATCATGAGACGTCCTTAGCTTCTCCATATCTCCAAGCAAAGAAGTACAAACATCACAATCATCACGGAAGGGAGTAGATTTAAGCAAAGTAAGCTCCCGTGACAAGCTCTCTACCTCCTTCTCTAGATCACCACACCTAGCTGTAGATCTAGCATAAAATCTTCCTAACTTGAGAAATGCATCATTGAGCTGGTCGTAGGAGGGACCTACCTCATCGGAGTCAGTGTAGAGATTGTCGTCACTGACATCGGTCTCGTTGGCCATGAAGCATATGCCGATGAAATCGTCACCATCCTTGGTGTCCTTGTCTTGATCATCTTTGACATCGTTGTCACTCCAGCCTTCCAAGTCGCTGAAGTTGATGTCGTCGAAAGCGGTAAGGATACGGTGGAAGAGCTTGGCTTTGCCAAGGTTGCGGTACTTCTTCTCTTTCCCTTGGACATAAGCTGGGGGAATTTTGTTATGGTTCTTGTTGATGTAGTCATTCTTGCCCTTCTCCAGCTTGGGGCAATTTGCTCGAATATGGTTGGGGCCACCACACTCAAAACAAATCACTGGCCCACTCCTCTTTCTGTCCCTCACTCTCTTGTATGCATGGGAGAACTTTCTGGCTATAAGAGCTAGTTGGTTCTTCGGTAGCTGCTCTAATTGATCATCGCTTATTTCACAAAGCACAACTAGGGAAAAACCAGTAGCATCGTCAGAGAAAACTCCAGAAGCTAGACTGGGATCGGTGACCAATGTCATCGACTGCAACTTCGACTTGTGAAAGACAATGTCGATCTCATGAGTCTTGAGGCGTGAATACAACGCATCAAGAGTCGGTGTCAAAAGATCGGAGGTGTCCTTGATGGTGGTCACCTTCATCTCCCAAACTCGCAAATCCAAGGCAGATAGCATCTGACGAGCGTTGTCCAAGTTAGGGTATGTGAGACCGACTACTCAGAGATTGCTCAAGATTTTGTGAAACCTCTCAAAACACTCATCTAAGGACTCACCAGAGAGCATTTCAAACTTGTTGTAATCTCACTTGTATTGGTCCTGTCGTACGGTCTTGATTTGGGTAATGCCCTCATGGTATGCATCAAGGGTTACCCAAATGTTGTAGGCCGATGTAAGATGAGAAATGCGGTCAAATTCACTTCTGCTAAGACCTTGGATTATGATGTTCTTTACTTTTGCATTCGCCTCAACATCTGGCATGTTTGCCACTATGATGTTCTCATCGATAGGAACCAGATAGCGAGTTTTCACCTTCCTCCAGATAGCATAGCCTTGAGCCTGTATGTAAGACTCCATCCTACTCTTCCAGAAGGGATAGTCAATCCCATCGAAGATAGGGGCTTAGTGGAATACCTGTCTGTTGCCATAGCTCACAGACCGGTTAAGATCTATCATAGAGAGCTAACCGGCTCTGATACCACTTGTAGGACCAAAATGGAAACAGAGGGGGTTGAATGGTGCCTTCAAACCTCCCCTGGTATTCACACTACCTTCTTCTGCGATAGCTACAGGAGCTATGAAGCAAGAGGATGAATGCTCACTGGAAACCGAGAGATCAAACAGAAAAACCGGAAGAATAATAGACGTTTTGCCATACCAGAAGGGAGACAATTCAACAAAAGATTAAGACAGGTGCTCGGCCAGAGTCTAGAATTGTCCAACTTTCACTGTATAGTTAATCAACTCTCTGCTGCAGTCGAAACGACCGAAGACAATTTCAGAGCAGTCAAGACTCGGTAGTGAATAGCATACTAACAACGGAAATAAAGCAATGAGTAAAACAGACTCCGTCAAAAACAGAGAACGACCTTAGGTCATAAGATAATAGAACGGTCGAAGTTTCTCCACTATGGTTGCGACAAAAGGCATGGTCGACAAGAAAACAGAGAAGATGAGGAATCGCATGACCACTTGATCCAATTTGCGAACAGATTTTGATTCACTGATCATTTGGTCATGAGATTTCAAGTCTAGCAAGAATACATCCTCAGACCAAGAAAACACCAAGAAAATACGACTTCTTTGCCGAGCACGAACCAGAAGGAACAGTGGAAGTCAGAACAGAGGAGATCAAGGGCGCACGGCCATTTGGCTAAACAGGTAATCGAAAAAGTCTGCTCTTGGGAAGATCTTGCCAAGATGGCCTTGAGAATTAATCCCAATTCAGAGCCAGAAAAACCCTAGGCTTCCCGAACAAGAATGCAATTCAAAAAAGTACAAGGTAGAGAAAACCAGATAACCGACCTCACAGACAGTAAAGAACCAAAGATGAAGCAGATAAAACATGAACATGCCAATCAAACATCACACAGACAAGATAATTCAGATAGAAGTAGAGAGATGAATGATTGCATATGGAGGTTTCTACAGCCACTCCATCCGGAGGTACACGAGCATCCTTGCTCTACCCAGAGAAGACTCACACAAAATAGAAATGAAAACAGAGAGCAACTCGAGAATGACCTCACCGAGCACCCGAGCTCTACCACTTCTATTTATCGCCCTCAGCTACCGGAGGGGGGAACCTATAAACCCCGAACCTAACACCGGGTTTTCACCATAGACATCCGAGAGACAACCCGCTAAGACTGCCTGTTACATAGTACTTTTCCAGTGCTTTAACTAGAGACCAGCTTCCTTTGCAGCTTTCCGCATTTCTCCAAAATGCCATGCTGCCGCCTTCCCGGAAGCTTCCTCTTCTTCTAGCTGTCCAAACCTAGCAACCACCTCACAAGCTACATCGTCTTCGGCATCTCACGACCGCTCTCGACCTCAGCACCATTTGTGCCTAGTCCGGCTATCCTATGCCTCGCCACGACTTAGCCTCAAAATCTTGCAACCATCACAGACAGTAAAACATTACATAGCACCAGTCGAAACACTGTAATCATACATTAGCATCAGTAAAAAGTACTCAAAGCATACTCCTCCATAGTCGTATACCGATCACAACCAGTTTGACTCGAGCTACAACCACATACGACTGCATCCGATTGCAATCTGATCATGTTCGACCGCCTCACAACATGGTCGAAGTCCGCTGACTTCCCACGTGGTCGTGGTCGAAGTCTGCAATCTTCGCTGTGTGTTTGAAATTGAAGTCTGCCAACTTCACAGTGTTCGAAACCGAAGTCTGCCGACGTCGCAACGTGATCGAAGTTGATGACTGCGACTTCATAGTGTAGTCGAAGACCCTGCCTCCGACTTCATCTTCCGAGCGTAGTCGAAGTCTGCCGACTTCGCAGTGTAGTCGGAGACCCGACTTCGGCTACTGACCGTAGCCAATGCGATCGAAGTCTGCTGACTTCGCGACGTAGTCGAGGACCGTGCCTCTGACTTCTGACCATGGCTGATGGACGCTCCCAACTTCTGACCACTCTCAAGAGCAAACAACATGGCAGAAAAGGCACAACTCAAACTTTCCAAAACAAGTGTAAATTACTCATCACAAACATGTGGTCACCTCCACATGGTCTCTCAAAATTCTATGCATGTTTGAAGTCGGTGCTGTCTCCGGAGGCCAAATTGAATTCCAGAATGTGTCTAACTTAGACTCTTAGCTTGAAACTAAAGTGACATGGGAACCTTGAGGAAGAATTGGGAGAGACGTTGACTTGATCTTAATGTGCTGGTTGATTTCTCTTTAGGTGGACCCCCAACATGAGTGCGTAGTATGGATGCAATCCTCCTTGTATGGCTACACAATATATTTTTTCATCGTTAGGTAGTATCATATTCTCATTTAAAATAAATTGAAGCTGAAAAATGTATTCACCTCTTGTTCAATATTGGAAGCTACTGTCGTATGCGTATGTGGTATGGTCACATCACTGATACCAATTGTTAGATCGAACCCTGACCACATGCCTATGTCTAACCGGGTTTACTCTCCAAGCTCCTGGTCCAACGGGCTGAACACAACAAAGCCCATGGGCTGCTACATGCATGCCCTAAAACATCAGTCTTATAAGTGGTATTGAGCCTTTTTTCCCCCTAAAAGACTAGTCCAATAGGTAAGGTCTCCCTCACACTTATAAGTTGTGCTTTTCTTCTTCCTATAACCGATGTGAGACTATTCCCAATAGTGAGGTCTCCTCTATGGCCGACTCCTACAAAGTTTGTTCCAATGAGAGGGAAATTCAATGAGCGACGCGATCATCGGGCTGGATTTGGAGCTGGGCGATAGGGTCGAGGTGGTGGTGGTGGAGCCCACGATTCCATTGTGTGGAATCGCAACACTACAGCAAGGGCGAGACCACTATAGGCAGGCTATGGGAGAGGCAATGGCTGTAGCTGCAAATCCGGTTCTGATTCCCCAACTCCACCGGTGCTGAGAGCTCCACACACACACACATCATAATAAAACTCCTTAAGCATGAAAGAATCCGCGGCCTAGGAGGCCGTCCATGTCCCTATTTTTGCAAAAAAAAAAAAGCCCTCTGCGTAATCCAAAATCATGCCGACGCCCTTCATTCACATCCTATGAGCTGCTGTCCATCTGATCGCCCTATTGGGCAGATCCACCCATCCACCTATGCATCACTCAACCCAAACCCTAACCTCCTCATCCCCCTCGCATACCCCGCCTTCGACCTCGCCGCCGCCCTCACCACCATCGCAGCCCCCCGCTCGCTCCTCTCGTGCTCTCTCTCTCTCCCTCTCTCCCACGCCTTCTCCTTTCCCACGTGCTCCTCCACCTCCTCCACCCTCCTATGACGGCACAAATCGGAACCCTAATTTCACCCCTCCTTCCCCTGCCCCTCGCCCGCTCCCCAGGACCAGAGCCCCAAAGCCG
The DNA here is from genome assembly GCA_036346575.1 of Dendrocalamus sinicus. Taxonomy (NCBI): domain Eukaryota; kingdom Viridiplantae; phylum Streptophyta; class Magnoliopsida; order Poales; family Poaceae; genus Dendrocalamus; species Dendrocalamus sinicus. The sequence goes on along the minus strand of JAYEVI010000069.1, from coordinate 13,120 downwards.
ACGACCACCTCTTGCCTCTACCTCCGTCGTCGTGGCCATCTCATGGTCGTTTTCACGTCCTCCGGTGGCGACGATGTGCCCCCAGTGGAGGGGGAGAGACGCCAGGGGCCCTCCCTGCCGGTGCTATCAGTGATCCGGTTGGGGGAGCTACTCATGCTGGAGACGACCAACACCGCGACCATGTTGTTGACGACCACGCTGGCCTGGGCTAGCGCGTCGCTGCTACTACTGCTCGCGCTCATCTCTACCGCCATCTTCGCTGCTGCTGTCAAGTACTCCTTCATCGCTATGTTCCTCCTCTTCGTCCTCATCGCGCTCCCATGAGTGACGCAGGTTCCCCTCTTCCTCCTCCGCCTCCTCTCTCTACCTCCCCTGAACTGCGTGAAAATTACATTTTGATAATACAAGGCTAGGGATGATTGTGCAATGCTAGAAGACATTTGTGTGTGATCTTTTTCCTACCAGAATACAATTGCATGTTGGACACCTTTTATTGTGTGCAAATTGCAATGTGAGTGCGGCATTATAAGGGCCGGGATAATTGATTATTTGCCACTGCAAAGGGTGACCATTCATACAATGCCATCGTACACATTGTAATTGATTCTTGTTTTCATGTGGGGTTGGAAGGGTGAAGGTCAAGATATGTTTCCCCAATCTATTTGAAGTGATTTTGATATGTGAACTCACCAAGAGTGAAGTCCACTTTTGCTTGTTGATGAGGTTTTGTAATTTGACAAAAAGCAAAAAATGTCGTGTAATAGAAGGTCAGGGAGAGGGCAAAACTTAGGGTTGTGATTGCTTGTTGGACTTTTTTGTTTGATGGAGCAACTTTATTTTCTCTCCGCAATTGAGTTTATGGCCAAAATTAATGTATATTTCAATACTGAAATTCATCTTTGCACGCGATAGTTCATTCGGTACCTTGAAACTTCCAAAGTTTCTCAACAGAATTCTAAAATTTCATTTTCAATCTGACAGGTAGAGAAACTGTTTTCGTAGTTTTGTTTTCTGGGGAGCAGGCTAAAGCAAAGATTCTAAAGATTTGCGGTTCATTTGGAGCAAGTTGCTGCCCTGTTCCCGAGGAGGCGTTTAAGCAGAGACAGATTTTCCGTGAGGTATTTTAATTCGATATTTGGCACACTAATTCATTTGTTTATTTTGAATTGCAAAGCTTTATTTGACTATAGTTGTTGAAATTTTAATGGAGGGAGCTTGAGGCTGTATGATATCCGACTTTGGCAACTTATTATTTTGTCTTGTGGGGTCTTAAGCACCTTTTGCCATTTATTTAGCCAGGGAAACTATTTTGTCCCAGATTCGCAAGCACAAAATCATAAGTTTTCAAATACATTACAAGTCATTTGGATGGGATTGTGATGAACTGCTGCTGGTCCTTACAGATTTCTTTCAGTGCCTAAAATCCTATCTATCTTGCATTATACTTTGTTCTATGAGGTACTACCTAATCTGCCATCTTGGTTAGAATCTACACACTTCGTAGCATGCATCTATTTGCTTGCTCGATGTAAAAACTTGAGTATAGCTTGGATGACGTTCACTACTTAGCACACATCTATTTTTTTCTGCTGAAGGATTTGCTAAAAAAATTGAGACCCAATCATTTGCTTATCATGATGTAATGTCCTAATACTGTCTGCTAAAGTACTATAAAATGTTGGCAGGCATCAGCACGCCTCTCTGATCGAGAAGTCACTTTGGATGCTGGAATCCAGCACAGAAACAAAGCACTTGAGTCAGTAGGGTCACAATTATGGAGATGGACAATCGTGGTAATCAACTAATACCAAAATTTTGTTTTCTATTTGCATACTGCCATCCCTAAAAACTGTGGTCCCTGTTTGTGCTAGTACCAATCATAACCTTTTCGTGTCCCTTTTAGGTAAAAAAAAGGTGAAAGCTGTATATGGTGATCAGTTGGGCTTTTTTGTGACTTATGGCTGAAAGCAGTAGCTGACAGAGGCTTATTTAGTATAATTAAATTTAAAAAAATTAAAAAATATAAAAAATATGTTAGCCTATTGCTATTACGTATAATACAAACAAATACGGGAAAAAAAGAACTGGTAAAAAAACACAAAAAAAACCAAAAATTTAGAAAAAGACGAAATTTGTGAATAGTAAAAAATAAGCCAGAAGCTAGAAGTTTAAGCCGAATTGATCAAGGAAATGCCTTGTTGGGGAACGATGGTGTCACGGACACGATCGCCTGGCCGGAGATTATACCCGTGCGCAGGGACAGCGCCCGGAGCACCAGCCGAGTTGGAACTTGTCGGCTCCGTGATGTCACAAGAAATATGAGGGCAATATGTTAGCATCAGTTGCTTGAAGGGAAGTAGACGAAGAAGAACAAGAGGGAAAGATAAACCACCAGAACACAGAAGGAGGGATCAGATACTTGTTGTCTTCCTTCTTGGTTCTTACAAGGTTTTCCAGCCCTCCCTTTATCCGCACGCAGGCGGAGGAGCTCCTAGAGCTACGCTGTATGCATCCATTCGGACCGTAGAATCTCGTGCTACGCTTCACGGCCTCACCGGCCGCCGCGCTTGGCCGGCCTTCTCTTCGACGCGAGCCGTCTTGTCTTCACCAAGCCTCGCCAAAGTTATCCTTGCTGAACCACGGTGCTCACATCCCCATCTTCAAAAGTCGTTTGCCCTCAAACAAAGAAATGAGGAAAACGCTGTTGGAGAGGTAACAAGTCTTCCCACGTCGCCAAAGAAACAGGCATATTCGACCATTGTACCAAGCCCTGAAGAATAGTAGTAGTACCTCGGACCACCGAGCGCCGTTGCAGGATCCGTGTTGGGACACTCCATTGCACCGTATCGTCCGGAAGCACCTGGGACACCTCTTGTGGATTGCCGACGGCCTGTTTCAGCTGAGAAACGTGAAATACCGGATGTACCAAAGAAGAAGCAGGCAAAGCTAACCGATAAGCGACGTTGCCGATACGTGAAACAATCCGATAAGGGCCGAAGAATCGAAAGGCCAGCTTCTGATTTGCACGCGGCGCCAGTGAGGAACGGACATAAGGTTGGAACTTCACATAAACCCAGTCCCCAACCGTGAACTGCCGCTCGGAACGCTTCTGGTTGGCATGTTTAACCATGCGCTCCTTGGCGCGCACCAAATGTTGACGGATAAGATCAGTCATCAATTGACGTTCATCCAACCAGGACTGCAGATCGGCCACCGGAGCAACATCCGATTCAGAGATGCAAAAGTTCAGAGATGCAAAAGTGGGAAGGGGCGTATCCATACAGGACCTCAAAAGGAGAACGGCCAAGGGCGGAATGAGGGCTACAATTGTACCAGTATTCAGCCAAATGCAACCAGCGCTCCACTTACTGGGGCATGCGTGAACGTAATAAATAAGGAAGGTTTCAAACACCGATTAACACGTTCAGTTTGGCCATCCGACTGTGGATGATACGCCGAGCTCATCCTCAACTGCACATGAGACAGTTTAAACAAATGGGACCACAACTGACTGGTGAAAACGCGATCTCTGTCCGACACAATGGCAGAAGGTAAACCGTGAAGGCGGTAAATATGCTGCATGAAAACCGAAGCCACCGTCAGCGCCGTAAAAGGATGACGCAGCCCCACGAAATGTGCATACTTGGAAAAAGTGTCCACGACGACCAAGATGCAATTGAGACGTCCGGACAACGGTAAACCCTCCACGAAATCCATGGAGATAACCTTCCAAGCCCTGTCAGGTACCTCCAACGGTTGAAGTAATCCAGGAAGACGAGCACGATCCGCTTTGCCTGCTGACAAATGCGACAAGCTGAGACGAACGATTTAACAATGCCCTTCATTCCTTTCCATGCGAATAATTGCTTGAGACGGCGAAATGTAACCGGGAAACCAGAATGACCCCCAACCGGACTAGAGTGAAGAGCTGATAGCAGCTGACGATGCAAGGATGGAACATCGCCCACCCAAAGGCGACCCTTGTAACGAAGCAACCCATCTTGCAAGGTAAAATGAGGAACCGCAGTGGGCTCAACTGCTAGCTTAGTAAGTAATTGTTGAGAAAAAGCATCCGACTGATAAGAATCCATGATCTGTTGAGCCCAAGTCGGTGTGGCAATAGAAATGGCAGCACACAGACTGTCAGAAGGCGGGCAGCGAGACAGGGCATCGGCAACCCGATTGTCCGATCCTTTGTGGTAAATAATCTTATATTGTAAGCCCAGCAACTTTGTGAACACTTTTTGCTGCCATGGTGTATGTAACCGTTGCTCCTGAAGTTGCACCAGACTCTTTTGATCCGTCAAGATATGAAACTCCGCTAGCTGCAAATAACTTCTCCAATGATCAACTGCTAACAAGATGGCCATGTATTCTTTCTCATATGTAGAAAGTCCCAAGGAACGCGGGCCTAAGGCCTTACTCAAAATGCCGAGATGACTCGCTGCATCAACATCGCGCCAATGCCGATGCCACTAGCATCAGTCTCAATCACAAAAACCTGATGAAAATCCGGTAATGCCAAAACTGGAGCCGAGGTAAGAGCCGATTTCAAAGCGTCAAAGGCTTGCTGATGTAGACTAGTCCAAACAAACAGACAGCCTTTACGCAAGAGTTCCGTCAACGGTTTAGAGAGAATACCAAAATGTCGCACAAATCGTCGGTAGTACCCAGCTAAGCCCAAGAAACTGCGCAACTCTTTCACTGTAGTCGGTTGCGGCCATTGAAGCACGACCTGCACTTTCGCTGGATCCGTAGCCACGCCGGCGGCTGACACAATATGCCCCAAGTACCTGAGTTCCCGCTGAGCAAAACTGCATTTAGAGCGCTTGATCAACCAGTTATCCTTGCGCAATAGGTGTAATACGGCCCGAAGATGCTGTAAGTGCGCTTCGAAGGTGCGGCTATAAATTAAGATGTCATCAAAGAAAACCAGAACACACTTGCGAAGAAGTGGAGCAAGGGTAGTGTTCATTGCTTTGAGAAATGTGGCAGGGGCACCCGAGAGACCGAAGGCCATGACACGAAATTCGTAATGACCTGTATGCGTTTGAAATGCTGTCTTATGCTCCTCCCCAGGGCGAAGTAAAATCTGATGATAACCCGCTGTTAAATCCAAACAAGAAAACCAGCTAGCTCCGGTTAATTCATCCAACAACTCCTCTATAATGGGCACCGGGTACTTGGCCTTGACCGTAATGGCATTAAGATGTCGGAAATCAACGCAGAACCGAAATGTCCCATCCTTCTTCTTGACGAGCAGGACTGACGAAGAAAATGGACTGGTGCTGGGGCGGATAACACCCGACTGAAGCATCTGCTAGACTTGCCGCTCGATCTCATCCTTGACAGCAGGAGGAGAACGATAGGGCCGTACTGAAACGGGTGCGGCGCCGGGCAGCAGAGGAATCGTATGGTCACAATCACGCGGGGGCGGTAACTGAGAAGGAGTAGCAAACACCGAATCAAACTCCTGTAAAAGGTCATGAACTTCGGGAAGCAACGGAGTGGAACTGTCAGCTGATAACGACGAAAGTGTGGACAACTGCACCACTGACCCCACTGGTAACTGCGCATCGATGCCGTGCAACTGAGCCCAGCCATCGTTGTACGGAATACGAAGCCACTGGTCCCGCCAATGAACCTTCATTGGGCTAAAAGCAGTCAGCCAATCCATACCCACGATCATGTCGAATACAGATAACGGAAAAATCTTCAAGGAGGAAGTGAACTGGTAGCCTTGCACTGACCAAACTGCAGCCGGCAAGTGAGAATTGCAAACCACGCGGCTGCCATCCGCCATACGAACCAAAGCTTCCTTGGACAGAGACTGAACACCACTGAAAGAAGCAGCGACGGACGAACTGATGAAAGAATGCGAACTGCCCGAATCAAGGAGGATCAATACTGAACGGTGCTGAATAGTTCCCTGAAACTTCATCGTGCGGGTGCCCATAGACCCTTGAACTGCCGAAACTGAAATTGTCATAAACAATTGCGGATCGCCGTCCGGTACTGGCTCACCAGCGGCAGTGTGATCATCCTCCAGATGACAGAGGTCCCAAACTTCCTGCAAGGCGTGTAGCTGAATATGCTCGGGGCAGCGATGATCCCGGGACCATTTCTCGGCACATCGAACACACAGGCCGCGGGCTCGGCGATAAGCACGGAGAGTGGCCAGCTTATCGTCGATAGGACGACCACGCCGATCCTCCCTCGGTGATGACGACTCGACCATCTTGTCTGGGCGTGGTGGCGGAGGCAGCGGCAGAGGACTCGCGGCACCGCCTGTTACTCCACGAGTACTCCGGCTTGCGATGTTCTTTACGCTTGGATGGGTCCGCCATCTCCTCCTGTAACAGAGCGAGAGCGCAAGCAGAATCCAGAGTCGAAGGACGATGCATATGAACAGCATGCTTAATATCATCACGCAGCCCATCCACAAAACGCATGGCATAATAAAGTGGATCAGTCTGACGACCATAAGCAATCAATTGATCGACCAAACCCGAAAACTTCTCCACATACTCCGACACCGAACCTTGTTGACGAATACTGAAAAGTTGGCGAATCAATAATTCATGTTGATCCCTGCCAAAACGCTCCAGTAACAACTGACAAAAGTCCGCCCAGAGGAGACGGCGAACGCGAGTCTCAACGGACTGCAACCAACGCGCCGCCGCACCAGACATGTGCATCCCCGCAACCCTGATCCATAAGGACGGATCCACGGAATACATGTCGAAATAATCTTCATCACGGGTGATCCACAACTTAGGATTTTCCCCATCAAAAGACGGAAAATGCATTTTAGGCAACTGATGTAAAGCATAGTTGGAACGTTCACCCCCAGATCGCGTCTCCATCCCGACTGACCCCAAATTCACAAACCCAGGCAAGGAAGTAGAACGACCCAATGGAGGAGGGGGAAGATCATGCGTACCCTTGACCGGGAGGTGGGTGTGGAACCCAGTCTCCCGGTGATGATGTGTCACCGGCTGATGAAGCTGCCGCGGCCGTCACCGGACTGGATAAGATACCCGTCGCGGTTGCTGGGTTGCCACCGAGCACCACTCGATGGACCGTCTTACGAAGTGCCCCTATCTCCACGCGGAGGTCTTCAACGGTGGCCTCGATGCGAGGTTGCCATTCGTCGAACACCTTGGCCGCACCCTCCATGGCGCCGAAACAATCCGCGAGTGTCTTCTCCACAGCATCGATGCGCTGCGATAAGGATGACTGGAGACCGGAGAAGTCGCCGCGAATGCCTTTCAGTTCCTCCATGATGATCTGAAGATTGGGATCCATCGCACCCTGTTTCTTGCGAAAGCGGGTGAAGTGGTCGTGGTGGATACTGCTGGGTTCCAGATCGGTGTCTCTGATACCAATTATGTTAGCATCAGTTGCTTGAAGGGAAGTAGACGAAGAAGAACAAGAGGGAAAGATAAACCAGCAGAACACAGAAGGAGGGATCAGATACTTGTTGTCTTCCTTCTTGGTTCTTACAAGGTTTTCCAGCCCTCCCTTTATCCGCACGCAGGCGGAGGAGCTCCTAGAGCTACGCTGTATGCATCCATTCTGGACCGTAGAATCTCGTGCTACGCTTCCTGGGCCTCAGCCCGGCTGCCGCGCTTGGCCCGGCCTTCTCTTCGACGCGAGCCGTGCTGTCTTCAGCTGAAGCCTCGCCAAAGTTATCCCTTGCTGAACCACCAGTGCTCACACAATAGAAGGGTTCTGCACGTAGACAGGGAAAAGAGAACGAGGTAGACATATAATGATATCTTCTCCCCCTGATCTGATTACAAGATCCTCAATATATAGTACTGAGCAACAGCTATCTTAAGTAACAACCTGAAAAGGAAACTACTCAGACCTTCCACAAGTCTATCTCCTATTCCTATCTCACCACCAGCAAGTAACCTACTCGGTTACGTAATAATCCTCGTCATCTTGACCAACCGAAATGGACTCCAGCTACTACCCTTTGCCTGGCCAATGCCAACGCCGATACGTAAGGCCCCATCGGACATCTCCTTGTCCTTCAAGGAATAACTTGTCCTCAAGCTGGGCATGTGGATACTGAGCCTTGAACGCATTGACATTTGCCACTGAACAAGAATTTGCCATTCACCACCAACTTTACAAGCTTTAACAACTTCTGCGGGGACTGGTACAAGCCGACCATTGTGCACTGGTGGAAGTGAAGGAGCAGTGACGGGCGGCTGGCCAACGAAGGGCTTCGACAAACTAACATGAAAGACATCATGGGGTTTTGCGGCCGGAGGAAGTTCTAGACCATACGCCACTGCCCCAATTCATTCTGAAATGCAGTATGGCCCATAAAAGCGCTGTGCCAACTTGCCATGAGATTGTAAAGCCGAGGACGAGGCTTTACGCTGATGAATCTGGAGCCATACCCATTGACCAATATCAAATTGGAGATCCCTGTGCTTAGCATCATTAAACTTCTTATAGTGTTGTTGAGCCAACAAGACCAAGCGATCACAAATATCCTGGAGAAGGGCATCCCGATCCCTTAACAGAGCATCGACTGCCACCACTTAAGCCTCTCCCGGCTGATATGCCCATAACGCCTTTCCAGGCTGATATGCCCATAACGCCGGTGGATCACAGGCGTGTTAGTGATATGCCCTAGAGGCAACATGGAGATGTTATATATATCACATATTATGTTTAGGATGCATTAGTTTGTTCTTTGAAATAGACATTATCATTATTGATCAATGAGTATGTGACTTATTCATGAGACTCTTAATGCCAAAATGTTGCTATTTCTAAATGATCCCTGATTATATATCATATGAGAAGCAAATATGATTCAAAGATTAGCATATGTATTGATTGATGATCATGTCTCATGGATCATGGTATGGAGATACCAAATCAATAATATGGACATGTGTTAGTGAACATATGTTGGATAGACCCGCCATGAGACACTGCAGAGATTCTATGTGTCATCAGTTGGTCTCAAGTAGTGTTTATGTGGAATCCTTAGACTTGAGATCATCATGGTTCCCAACATGCGTAGTAGCTTATTTTGGGACTACTAAACACTACTCCGTAACTGGGTAGTCATAAAAGTAGTCTTTGGGTTTGCCATGAAACATGTAGTGGGATGTGAATGATCAAGATAGAATTTGCCCCTCCTTATGGGAGAGATATCTCTGGGCCCCTCGATGTAATAGATTATGAAAGTGCATGGCCATGCCAAGGTGATTGAGGAGTCAATCACGAGTTTATAATCCATCACGGAATCGAGAGAGTGATTGAGCTATTAAGAGGATGACACAGGTCTCGCCTTGAGCTTAATCTATATCGTGAGGCAAAGGGATTCGTACATGAGAACATTACAGGTTCAGCCGATATGATCTTTATGTATACTTTGGGGTTAATATGTCTTACTAGAGGCCGCTATTAACAGGGTGACCGGAAAGGCGTTTCCGGGTCGCGACCAAGTATACGTGAACCTACAGGGTCACACACTTAACGGGTTGGAACACTAATTCGAATGTGATTCGAATGTGGGCTCAATTCGGATAGAGATCCGGATAGACTCCTATTGGGCCTCGGTCCACGAGGCCCAAGTGAGGAGGTCTATATATATGGAGGCGGGGGGCTGAGGGGTGCACGCTTCTATTCCTCCCGAGCAAAACCCTAGCCGCCACCTCCCGAGCCAAACCCTAGCCGCTCGCGAGTGCTGGTACACTCGCGATCGGCGTTCCAGCCCCGGACATGTGGATACCGGTGGAGGCGCTGCTCGTTGCGGCGTTGATCGGCATCAACAACCTACAGATTGGATCTACTCGTGGTGTGGTTGATCACGTGAAGGAGACGATCTGTTCGGGACGATCGGCTACTTCCACTACTACCTCGACGCGCGTGGTTGGATCGGCTTCTCCAACTCTTCTTCCGCTGCGCTGCGCGTCTAGTGGTAACGATCCATGATCCCTCCTTAGCATGATGTCCTGGTGTGCGCGGTAGAAATTTTTGTTTTCTGCTCTCGTAGCATACATGTTTTCCTTCAGGGCGTACACATCTTTAGATGATATCGTTCTTAAGGAAGATTGAATGGACGTATTAAAACAGTATTCTGCCCACGGCAACCATTGTAGCCAAAGACGAGGACGATCGTACATAGTAATAACTTTATTGATTACTTTGATTTGGCCATCGGATTGTGGATGAAAAGCCGCACTCCTGTTAAGTTGCACCCCTGACAGCCAAAAGAATTCCTCCCAGAAATAGCTTGTAAAGATCGGATCATGATCACTAACAATAGAAATTGGAATCCTGTGTAAACGCGCAGTCTCATCGAAGAATACTCTAGCAACCGTACTAACCGTGTACGGGTGTACTAACGGAATAAAATGCGCGTACTTGAAAAAAAGATCGACTACTGATAAAATAACAGATTTACCATAAACACGCGAAAATCCTTCTATAAAATCTATCGAGACATCCGACCAAATGTGATCGGTACCTTGAGCGGCTGTAACAATCCAGCCGGATGCCAGTGACTGCTTTTATTTTGTTGGCAAACCTGACAAGCTTGAATGTAGTGCCGCACCACCTTGCGAGCCTGCGCCAAAAATCTGCTCGAAGACGCCATAACGTTTTTTGTGTGCCCTCATAACCCATAGTATGAGCAGCAGCTAATACCTTGTGCAAGGAAGGTGAGGACGGCGACAAATATATATACATGACCTCGGAACGTAATTAAGCCGTCCAAGAAACCCGCTCTGGCGCAGCAGAACCGGCCGTTATCTGATCACGGAGGTGGATTAGTTCAGGCGATGCAGCTACTTCTGTCCGGAGATCATCTAATATATCAAAGCTGTTCACAGTTAGAGAACAGACCAGGGGCGTTTCCATAACCCTCGGAGACAGTGCACACACTGACTGTGGGCACGGCCACTCCTCGACAGCTTGCACCTTTTGCTTATCCATAGCCACCCCTACACTGGATATCACATGACCTAAATATGTGACAGATGAAGCCCCAAAAATACACTTGGTCTTCTTTAGAAAAAAAAAATTTGGTCTTGCAATACCCTTAAGAAAGTTCGCACATGTAACAAATGTTCCGACCAAAACGAGGTATAAATCAGAATATCATTGAAGAAGACCAAAATGAAACGCCGAAAAAATGAACGCAACACCTTGTTCATGATTGCTTGAAATGTCGCCGTCACATTTGTTAAACCAAATGGCATCACGAGAAACTCAAATAATCCTTAATGAGTCAGAAAAGCCATTTTCTCCATATCCACGGGAGGCATACGTACCTGATGAAAAGCCATTTTCTCCATATCCACGGGAGGCATACGTACCTGATGGTAGCCGGATCGTAAGTCTAACTTAGTGAAAAACTTGGCAGTCCTGAGTTCATCAAGAAGTTCTTCCACAACTGGAATAGAAAACTTGTCTTTAATAGTTTTGCTGTTCAAAGCTTTATAATCCATGCAAAATCGCCACGAGCCATCTTGTTTTTTGACTAACAATACTGGGGCAGAAAAGCAGGACGTGCTGGGTTGTATGGTGCCCTGCCGCAGCATCTCATCACATTGTTTCTCCAATTCCGCTTTCTGCACATGTGCATATCGGTATGGCCGCACTGCAATTGGAGTGCCTGGTTCCACCCGAATCCTATGGTCACGCCACCGAGTTGGAGGAAGTCCATGCGGCTGCACAAACAGACTTTCAAACTCACCCAATAGCTCGGTCATGAAGTCCGAAGGCGTCGCTTGCAACACATGCAGGGACCACCGGGAAGACAGCAATCCTTTGCCATACGACGGTCCGAGTGTGGCGATGCAAGGTGTAGGATGGTCGATGGTAATCAGGAGGAGGTGAATGATTGCAGCGTCTAACAGAAATTTTTTCAAAATTTATTAATATTTTTAAACCTGCAAATCACCGAAGCACACACAAAAATATCCAGCCACAATGCATGCAAAACAATCTATATATATATATATATATATATATATATATATATATATATATATATATATATATATATATATATATTCTAATGCATGCATAAATCATAAGCTTAAAAACTCAATGCTAAAAACAAAAAATGTAAAACCTAATTAGTCTTACCTAATCACTTGGCACTAATGTCAAGTAATATACCTCACGTGAAGTTCTCTGTTGCCTCAAAACATGCATGCACTCATATCCATCAGCTTCTAATATACGTATATGCATCCCACGCTAAGATTGATCTTCTCCTCAATGGAAGTTCGAAGAATTTTTTGTACGGATAATCCGTTTTTTATTCGTAAATATATAAATATACCCGCGAGAAATTTTTTTACAAAAATAGTCTCCAGTCGCCCCCCCCCCCATTGGGCGACTTCTGCCTTTCGCCCAACCGGGAGGCGACAAAATATCTGTCGCTGGTTGTTCGAGCGACTGCAAGTAGTCGCCAATGGAGGGGCGACTTTACTCAGTCCCCGTGATTTTTTAGAGTTTTATCAATTTTGTAGTTTTAAACTGGAAAAAATATGGTATAGTTGTAATAAAAGTTTATGTTTATTATATGTTGTAGGTGCATAAAAAATTTTGAGAAATTTTTTTTAAGAACAATTGACTGTAGAACGTTTGATATATACATTGGCAAGTGATATTTTTATGTTACTAAGAATTAATGTACGAAGAGAACTGGTATGTTAATATTGTTAAATGACTTGCTATCTGAATCATTGATCGCGAACACACGAGATAATAACCTTATGTGAATAGAAATAAACTTTATAATACAGTTGGGAGTAACATGCCGCATATATTTTTATTACATGCATAACATATAGCATGATATGCGACTAACCCACCCAACTGCTCGTACCACCTAGTGTGTGGACGGGGGCCGCTTTGCCTTCCTCGCCACATTTTGTCTACTGGGTGTAGCGTGGTTGTTTCCCCTTCTTCCTGTCACTCTTGGACTTGAGAGCTGCCTCACGAGCTTCAAGCTCTTCCTCCTGATGCTTCATGGCTGCTTCACGCAGACTTAGCTGCTCCAGCCTCCTTTGCAGCTCATCCTCCTTGCCCTTCAAATGGATTTGGTCCACCCTCACTCTGCGCTCTTGCT